>JAUMJL010000025.1:3000000-3282500 GCA_033558185.1 Dromococcyx pavoninus
AAGTCGTGTAAAAATGTTATCATTTTCTCCTTTCAAGCTCCTTCTTTTTAAAATGCCTGCAAGATGGGAATGATAGAAAAAATTCTGTATTCCATCCATTATTCTTGAACTTTGAAGTGTAGGCATAGCGTACAGTGAGGATAGTGGTAGTGCCTTTGGATGTATTCTCATTTATTTTGCATGTTGTGTTAATTTATTTTTATTATTCAATTTCTTAAAAAGATGTATACTTTTAGTTTTAAAATAGAGAAAAGAGTCTGTGAAATTTATTTTTTTTCTACTGACTTGGAAGAAGCAAGACTGAAAGAATCCAGTTGGTTATATCTGTGGTAGAAACAAAATCAAGTCAGGGCTTTCAGGCTTTTTCACTGCATGTTGCTCTGTGTGTCTGAACACTTCCTCCTCTTTTTCCCAAACCAGGGTAGTTTCATCCACTCTGCTGTCGTTGCTCATAGTGTCTAAACTACCTGTGGGCACTGCCTGAGAAAAAGCTAGTTACTTGCAGCCAAATTCATGTCAGGGAGCATTCTAGCAGCTAGGCACTGTGGGCTGTGGCAGAACAGCATCAAAGCTGTGCCTTGGTGATGCTGAGTTTTCAATAGTCGTTTTGACCTTGAATGGGCTACTTCCTTGCCAAAAGAGTTTACCAACTTGAATAATCAAGACAGGCAAATAATGACTACAGGAAATGGTGTGGAGTCCATTGTACAGCTGTGCGCCTGAAGCATCAAAGATAGCCAAATTTGTCTCGTGAACAGTTTGCAGCAGCACTCCTAGCTCAAAGATGTTGCATTGGGCATTGTGTGGAAATATGTCATGTTTCTGATTTAGCACCAGTAAAGGTCTTGGGTGGATGGGGAGGATGAGATATTTTTCACATCTAAGACCATCCTTTCCTATTTAGAGTTGGGCGAGCCTGCAAGAGCAAAAATGAAGGCTGTAATATCCCAGTGTATCCAGTCTGATTCTTCACAGGGCAAAAGTAATTTATGTGTATTTTGTTCAAGGTTTATGGTATTTAAAATAAAGATTAAAAAAAAGTATTATACAGCCTGAGATACTAGTAGATTTGACAGGAGTTTGATTTTCAGGTATAAAAAATCCAGCTGCTAATTATTCTTTCAAAACCCTGTTTTCTACCACTACTGATAACACTTGCCCACAGCACAGTGGTTTCATCTGACCATATCCCTTACCATCTCCTTTATTCCACAGTAAAGGGATGACAGATGTCACAGCAAGATGATGTGTTCCAGACAGCATGACTTTCACTGTTCAGGGCAAATGCATTTTTAAATATGATCAATGTTGGTATATTCAAACGTAAAACAGAATGATTTATAAATTTGAGGCTGAATTTTTTTCATTCATTCTGTTCTTTCTGCTTTTATCCAAACCCCACTAGTTCTTCACTAGAGCACATTTCAAACCTACGAATTGATGTCTCTTGCAGTATATAATGACCTATAATTTTCCTCCCACTTCAACATAATGAATGCAATAATTTATTTTTTCTTTTGTTCATTATTTTCTGTGAAGTTCTTAATTATTGAATTATTACACTTATTAGTAATGCAAATATTTTTTTCCTTCTGAAATCTGTGTTTTGATTGACTTCCTATAAGAAGCATGTAGTCTTAATCAGAGAGTGTAAACTACACTTTTCTTTAAGCAATGTATAATTTGCCCACGTTTGCTTGATGTTAGATCACCAGAATTATGAAATCTCACCCTAGTATAGGATTATGTTAACTGATGATGATTTAAATCAGTCATACAATATTTCTTGAAACACCCTGGAGAGGGAAGAGTGCTTTCAAATTATTAATGCTAATATATCCATTTTACTAAAAACAGTGATACATTTCTATTACATGACATACAACTAGCTCTATTTCTCCTGAAGATACACAAGAATGTACATGCTGCCAATAACCCCAATGCAGTAAGAACATGTGATTCAGTATGTGATGACATTTCTTTAAAATGTCAAAACCCATCATAATTTGCATGAAAAGTAACTGCAAATTATATAATAACAAAAATAATAAAGGGGATAGAATAGCTCTCTATCAATACTGT
The DNA here is from genome assembly GCA_033558185.1 of Dromococcyx pavoninus. Lineage (NCBI taxonomy): Eukaryota > Metazoa > Chordata > Aves > Cuculiformes > Neomorphidae > Dromococcyx > Dromococcyx pavoninus. Next base: position 3,002,083 of record JAUMJL010000025.1, read on the forward strand.
GGAAGTTTTTGAACACCTGTTTCAATTGTTCCTTTGAATTTTATTTCCATATTTAACACTAGCCAAGGTACAATGCTTGGGAGATGTATGACTTAATATTTCACAAATAAAATGGAATTAAATCTAGTCACTCAGTAGATGAAACCAATCCTGAGACATGTTTCAGCATGTTGTAAAGGACCATAGTTCTGCCCAGGAAAGATTTCACCAACAGATTTATTTGAGCAAATATTGGAGAATCAGATTCATAAGTTATGAGGAAGGGGTAATGTATTTTGAGGCAACACGTTTTTGTAATTTAGAGTCTTTAAGAATAATTATCTGTTAGCAAGTGCTTATTTATAATGCAAATAAATTATATTATTCTCAGTAGCATATAAACACCTTTGAAAACACATGCAATGGTCATTACCTACACCATTGCTGTGGATGCACTCCACAGTATCTAAATGATATAAACTACACTCTGGCCAGGCTGACTAACTCCATTTAAAAATCTTTATTACCTCTTTTCAGGGCTTTCAGAAGGTCTGTTCCTAAGTTTTGCAGTCACTCCTTCATCTCAAGGAGGTATTCAAACTATATTTAAAACCACTTTGAGCTACTGAGCTTTTAGCAATGAATTAGTACAACTGGGTCAGCTTGGAAAGTATGCTTCTTTAAAATCACAGTGCCTTTCTTGGTTAAGGCAATAATGTCCAGTATCTGCTGGATTGGTTGGCCTGTCTAGTGTCCTGTTAGAACTGTGTAGCCCTCAGTCATGTGGCTAGATTACCCGAAATTACTTTGCTCTTCATTTTGGTGTGGGATCACAACATGAAGAACAAACAATACCTCTCTTCTTGCTCCTTCCCAGTGTTCTGGGTAACCTTATTAGTCTACTATAGCAAATACAACAGAGATTTTAATAATATCCTTACTTCATATTAAGTGGCAGCTCTAAATGAAGTACAAAATCTTATCAACTTGACCAGCACTTCAGATCCCTGAATTCTTTTGAACAGTAGATATCTGCAGTGGCAATAAATGTGGTGCTGCCTTCAATCAAGGGCTGCCCAGACTGCCAGAGATTTATGGTGCTCAGACTGTCACCAACTTTCCTTTGTCTTTTCAAGAGAAAGAAGATATTTTAGATAGATTGTCTGAAGATCATTTAAGGAACTGTTAAAGTAAAAAACCTGAACATTTTCTCTGTCCTCTGATGCTTCATGTTGTAAAACCTGGTTTCTCTAAAGGAAGAAAACCACTTGTCTTCTCTTTTCAATACAATATTAGCATTTTAGTAAAATTTATTACTATTCTTTATATTCAAAACAATGTTTTTTCCAAGGTTATTTCCATTAGTGAAACTGAATTCGCACTTTTAAAGCTACAGTATGGGATCAAAGTTCAGGGCAGTCACTGAAATGAAAGGGTGTCTAACATCCATTCACCTCCTATTGCTACCTTCTTGCCTAGCATCAATAGGGACTTTACAGTAATTTCTATATACATAAAATAACTGATGAAATCCAAGGACTGTCCTCATTTATATGCATAGCTTACATTTATCACAGAGTGCATAAAAGTGGTTCCCACTTATGGTGTGAAGAAGCATGAGCAAGGAGAACAGTCCTTTAATTGCTGCAAAACTTGAGTTTGCTTGAAAAGTGACTTTGTCTATGTTGAAAATTAATATATCTTTCTACTGAAAATTTCAAATAATTTGAAAACAAAAAATTTTAATTAAAATAAGAATCTCATTGTAATAAGAATTTCAATGTGAAAGTATACACATTTTAAGATAAATAATAGGAGTTCATAGCAAATGACATTTGTTCAACTCACTGTCAAGATATTCAAGAAGACTTGTGGGTATTATAATACAGAGACAGCAGGAGGGTTTTTTCTATGAATGAATGGGTCTAACAGTAAAGCAGAAATGAATTTTGAAAAAAACCCTAAAAATATAGAGTATGGGCCTTGCATAATTATTCAGGGAGATCATGTGGTGGAATTAACTCCTTGAGGCTGTGGCTGGAGGGGACATGTGAATGAGAGCAGAATAGGAGTGTTGGTTGAATGAAGTGACAGAAAAGGGAAATCCAAAATACGAAGTTTATTAAGGAAGAAGAGATCTATAATGTGTTTTGAATCAGCTCCTGACTGGGATACACACTCACCTCACCTGAAGCCTCATTATCTTCTGCAGATTTAACAAGGGCTCCCTCTGTCCCACTGTTCAGATTATTAATACTTCGGTAACTATTTTTTTACCTATACATTTTAAAATATGTTTTGTCTAGACTATGGGTTTAGCTAAACCATGATTTTGTAACTTTCTTTCACTAAAGCTATTTGAACTATTGTTAAGATATGACAAAAGCCAAGATATGTGACATCCACTTCTTCATTTTGCATGAGGCCCTGTATTCTTTTGTAGATGATGGTTAAGATGGTGTGACAGTTTTTTATGTTGGCAGCCCAGACTGGCATTTGCTTATTTCCTATGTACCTTTCCAGAGCTTACCTTTTTTTAGTATTTCAGTATTTTATAGTTCTGGAGTTAGCTAATATATAATGTTTTGGTTTTTCCTAATCCTACCCTGAATTCAAGATTTCCCACTTTTTTTCGCTTTTCTCCTCTTTTTTTTAGGGACATCACCCATCTTCTATTCATTTAGTTCAACTGTAGCTACTAATAATGCTGAGGTTGCTCCAGAAAGTGACTTAAATACTTCAGGGCAAATCCTTCAAGCCTAGCTGACTGAAAACATCTAATTTTTCTCAGTATCCTTTAAGCTGTTATTTCTGAATTCTCATTTGAGCACTTATGCATTTCTTGCTGATTTTGTCATGGCTTTTTAGCTTTCTCTCCCAAAGGATGTCTGAGATGAATTTCAGATCACATTGGCTATTCAGCAGAGATAGTTTGTGTTTGTTTTCTGTTTCTGTACGTCAATGACACAGTTTAGCTTAGAAATGCCTGTTTCCAGGCATGACAAATTGTTACTCAATAGCAGCATTTTGTTAGAGGACACGAAATGACTGCCCTCAAGTGGCCAAATAGGATTAATACCACTTATGATATGTCTACGTATTCATGTGCTCCAAACAAATTTCTTTTACTAGCAAAGATCCGTGAACTTAAGTTACAGCATTATTCAAGGACTGGCAGCTAAGCTTCCCTTTTAAAGGGAGTTGAAAAGGTATACATTACAGAATGGGCAGGATCTCTGTAAAAGCCAATGTTTCTCACTTCGGCAGTGTTTGCTATAGTTTTTCTGTGGTATTTTGTTTCCTTTTGTACAGTTTATTGAGGTGTTTTAAAATTGTTCACAAATGAAATGATTAAGAACTGTAAAAAAACCCCTAAGACTGGTTGTAATTGAATATCAATATGAAACAGGTATTTTTAAAATGTAAATTTGTGACTTTGAATTCTCCTACATACTATTTGTTATCACTGGAAATTCAGTGCAGGGAGGGCAATGTTAAAATCTTTTTCTCTTTTCAAACAGACCTTTTTCTACAATAGCAAAGGCTTCGTGCTGCTGCTGAAAATTAATCTTCCCACTGTCGCTGTACCTCAGCCCTATTCTCAGAACATTCTTCATCCAGATGGATTTGAAACACTGAAATGCAAACAAACAAAAAGCCACTGAGAAACTTATTAAGTGTATCCCTCTATGGCTTCTTCACCCTCTCATTTTGGAGCTGCTGTGATCCACCATTAAGTTATGATCCACGGTTAACAGCAAAGAGAACAGATAATTCAGGCAGAGCACGTTGTGGGGCTGGAATTTATGCTGGTGCTGAATAGTCTGGGGAGTACAGCAGTTTTGGTAATGATACAGTGTGTCCTCATCAGACGAGATATAAATAATGCATACTGATGAGCAACTTAAGTTTTCATTGCCTTTCTTCTTGTCATTTGGAATGAGGCGTTTCGTCTATGTGTGCATGTGAGTGAGGTTAGGAGGTAAAGAATTTATTGTCAATACTTATAAAATCACAAAATCATAGAATGTCCTGAGTTGGAAGAGACCCACAAAAATCATGGAGTCCAACTCCTGTTCCTGCATACGACAACCCCAACATTCACACCGTGTGTCTGAAGGCTTTGTCCAAATGCTTCTTGCATATTGTCAGTCTTGGCGCTGTGACTGCTTCCCTGGTGAGTTGTTCCAGTGCTCCACCATCCTCTAAGTGAAAAACCTTTTCCTAATATCTGACCTAAACCTCCCCTGGCACATCGTCCTGCCATTCCTTCAGTTCTATTACTGGTTGTCACAGAGAACAGATCAGTGCCTGTTGCTCTTCCTTCCATTGTGAGGTATACTTTTTTGGTATGAGGACTTCATATGCCTAAATATTCCTTAGTTAAATTATTTATCTGAGGTAATTTTAGGAATGTACAGGCAAAGTGAGATCTGCTTTAACCACACCATTTGGGAATTTTCTCTAATGAGAACATCTGAGCAATATTTTGATATATATATATAGATATACAATGCATGAGATACTATTTTCTTTTCCACCTATCCAAATGTCAAGTTGCAAGTGCAAATAACATTTTTCCAGTGGTTGTAGTTTTCCATTATAACTGTATAACCCAAGTAGGCAAGTACTGTCCAGTTACTGAAATTGCTACCACTTTCTTATTTGTCTTGGGAACAAATTTTTAGGGCGCAAATGGTTTTGTCTTGTAGTTCTTTTTTCTTTCTCCTTTCTCTCAACAATTACTTTCTCCACTGTGCCTTCAGCCACATCTTCTCAGTCTAAAATACCTGCCACATTTTTAGAGGCCTAAGCTGCCTGAAGTTATTTCACATGAGACAATGGAAGGGTATTTCCCATGGGGGAGGGCAGCGGGATGAAGGATGACCCTGTTTGCTTGTAGTATCTTGGACACGTGTCTGACTTAGCAAGTCCTGTGCAATGTTTTTTCTGCACACTGTCTATCCACAGTCAATGTGAGGTAGCTTTTTTAACTGATTAGGAGCCTGCTTTGAAGTAAATTAAACTGATAAAGGGAAGACACTTCATGGACAGAAAATATAAAGTAGCCAATGCAGGGTGAGTTACCTCCAGTATCTTCCTAGTTAGTGAGTCAAAGGCAATGTTTAGATCTTCAGTCCTTGAATGACCATACCAGATTCATGGAAAATTAGACTGGAGCTGGAAAATACAAAATGCAGTCAGCCCGAATGGATGGAAAATAGATTTAGGACTATCTTATATCATTGTGTTCAGGAAAAATGATCTACAGCTAATTTTAAACTTTGAAGATAATATTTTCTGCCTCTCACATAAGTCTACTTGGATGCTAAGGGTCTAGTTGTAAATAGACATGCAGGACAAAAAATGGAATTCAGAATTGTTAGAGACATCTAAATATTACTCAAACAGCCCTTCATAATGAGTAGTAATATTAATCACATCAATAATTAATATTAATAGCTTCATATGGATTTGTACTGTAAACATTTGTATTATCCCTGGAAGCTGAAAAAAATATGGTCATTTTTGTTTCTACCCTTTGCAATGCATAATATATCTGCTTAATGACTTGGTATGAAGTCGGGCTTCATACTGGATACTGTTCATACTTCATACTGTTCATTCTGGATAATGGCGAGCATAGTTCTGGAACAGAAATTCCATATGTGGTAACAAGACAGAAAAAACACATTTGTCTTCTGTCTTGAGTTGAAGGAAAAACCAAATATTTTTTGAAAGTCTTCTGTATCTTAGAATGATTGAAATTGCCTTGGCTGAGATGAACTCATCTGCATGATCCTGCTGGGGCAATTCCACACAATGAAGCAAGCAGTTTTTAATAATTCTAATTATTGCTTCATTTTTTGGAGTGTTTGTGCATTTGTCCATGTATCATTATGCAAAATATGATGTTATAATGGCAAAGTGTAGGCCATGTAGATTTGACCACTCAGGCTTTACATGTTAGGAAGATCTAGACACAGAAGAAAATGATTCACAAAGAGCCTCTCTTGCATCGAGTCAAATCTTAAAAAGTAACAGAAAGTCAAAATAAAGTGTACTAAATCTAACTGGCTTTCTCTAAATTGTCTAGAGACAATCGGTATGCATGAAATTCAATATATGTGGAAAATAATATCTTTATAAAGAAGTTGGAGATGCATTTAAGTGTCTGTATCATTTTCTCACAACAGTCTGTTCAGAAACACACCGGGCCACATCCATTTGCTTTTCTCTCGTGAGAATTTCAATTACATTCAATGAAACTAAGTGCAAAAATAAACTGAACAATCTAGGGCCTAATATATTTTTCTACTGTCATCGAAATGAAAACAAAAAAGCTTTTTAGCCTTTTATTTTACTTGTATTTACTTTGGATAGCTTCATTTTTGAATGTTCATACTGAATTAATTATAACCTATTTCATCACATGTCCTTGGAAAGAAAGACTGTAAAACGTTGATAAGCTTCTAACATACCAGAAAAGTACCTCTCTAGACATCACAATGCTCACATCAGTCTGCTGTGTCCATTTCTGTCTGCTGCATGAGAAAAAGTGCCTGTTACTGAAAAATGAAGACCATAGCTGTAATGTGTGGTAGATTTTCCTGATCTGTCTTTCCCAAATTTGACAAACTTATTTTCTTAAACTCAGGAAAGCTGTCAAGATCAATAGATTACAAAAAATAAACTATGTCCACATAAAGTCTTGTGCATTGTTCAGTAATACAGATAATCTGATGTATTAAAATGAGGCAGAAATCTCAAATAATGGTACTTTTCTGAGACAGTCAGAAGAATAGAAGGAATATTCAAGTAAACTTCGAGGGGGAATATTATGTAACAGAAGGTCTGATAGTATTCCACAGATATAGGTGGATATACGTGGATTCCCTAAAACTATTTATTACTATGAAATAATTTTGGTTTTATCCATAGTTCTAAGTATAAAATTTACCTTTGCTTTCCTTCCATTAGAATACCTAGCTATTGCTTTTCATAGCTGTATTGTGTATGCTCTCCTTGTTAAACCACGAGGTCAAGAATGTAAAGTTAAATTGGTCAAACTTGATCTTCTGGGACATTTTTTTTAAAAAAGAAAGAGCTTGTTTTTTACTTCTGTCTTTAGTTATGCAATAAAGAAGAATAGTGTCTTTATCTTTTCTCCAGTGGTAATATACAAACTTCTCAATCCTCCCCACATCATGGCATAGTGCACGAGTGGGGGCCGTGCTACTGCACCACAACTACTGCACAGTTGCTGTCAGGATGTTGCACGTTCCTCTGCCACTCTGCTGGCTTCTTATGCTTTGTCAGCATACTTCTCAGCATGGATTCGTTTGAAAATCCAGGTAAAAGGCTGTACTTAAATTCTGGCAAATAATGAATAAAACTAGCAACTTATTTGAACACAATTTAAAATACTACCCTTCCATATAAAAAGAACTTCTGTATTTCCTAGAACAATTCCTCAGGTTAATGTATGCTTTAATTTATTAAATGTAATGGTTAAATTACAGCCCTGTTATATTTAAAATAAAGATTTTTTCCTTGTTACATTATGACTAAGAAATATGAACATTTAGAAAATTAAAAATCAATTATTTAGATTTGTAGCTTTCTCATTGGCCAGTCTTGTGGCAGTTTGAGAAACATGAACAGGCAAAAAAATGTTTCTACTGAGAATCATCACTCAAACTTTTTACTATTCCAGCCTACACACCAAAGCTACTTGTGTAATGCAAAGGAAGCACCAGATGTCTATGGTAGCATTCCTAACAAGTGCTGCCCCTGAGCAAGGGTTTAGCTAACCCAGTGAGTAGGGATTTTGCAGAGAAACAGTGCACATGAGTGATTCCCTGTGTATATCAGTTAGGCTAGGATTCATACATTTGGCTTACAGTCTTCTCCAGCTTTCTTATTCAGGTGGGAATAGCAGCTGAAGCTTTCACTTTCTTTATGACAACTCAGGGAAATGGCATCCAATTTCTTTTGGATTCTGGACACAAATAATTTTCATTAGAGGTGTGAGACCTGCAACATAAAATAAATCTCTTATAAGTGGATTTTTACACTATATATGAGCCTGTTATTCCTAGCTACATTTTTTTGACTCTTTAAGAAATGTTCACAGGTCTTCCAGGTTGAAAACCATTGATGAGTTAGAGCCCTCACTCAGGGAAAGGGATGTTTCTGTTATGTCTACATCTGATATGAAGACTGCATTTGAGTCCAGACTCTGGTCTGGCAAGTTTACTGTTTTTGCCTCTATGAGCAGTCATTCATCTCAACTGGGATGAATTAAACTTATTAGAATATTTATTTAGTTGCCTATATAAAGGTATTCGCTGCCCTCTGAAGCACACTGGAGTATTCAAGGCATCTGCACGGACTGGCAGAGATGACATAAAATCTGTGGGAAGTTCCAGTTCTTCTGGAGAGGCAGCTAAGATCCGGGTGAGGTATCTGAAAGCATCTCAAAGGGCACTAAATACCTCTGGCTGCCTCTCTGGATGATCTGTCAGGTTCAAGGTCCTCTTATAATTCAGATCAAATCTTCAATATGGGAATTAGTCCTAGACTAAGAGACTGAAATGTACTTTTCTATAGGTAGTTGTCTACATGAGTCCTCAATATCTAAACTCTCAATATAGTCAACTGACATTTAGGGGACAATTCTGTTGCCCAAATGTAGGTGTTACCAGAAGTCCCATGCAGACCTTTTGATTCTAAAGGTTCCCTGTAGATTTGTGCTGCAGTATTTTCAGAAATCCTGTGGTGTCTTGAAAGTTACTGTATACCTATATTCAGGCCTTTTTTTCCATATTGTTGATGGAATCTGGAAAGTGGTTGTCCCCAAAGTAGGTACTTGTCTTGCACATAGGCAGTCATTGTGAATGGCGTTGGCTTTGTTTTGAACAGAATGCACTTTCCTGTGGTCTGTCTGAAATGTATTCTCTGCATGGTCTTTTTACTACCCGTACTTTTAAAAATGGGTATGGGATTTGAAGTAGGACTAGGGTAAATCTTTCTCTATCTCTTCTCACCTCACTTCTTCCAGGAGCTCTAGAGGCTTAGGAGATGGGAAAAACAACAGCATAGTGCCTGGATCAGCTCTAACTGCTTCCCACTCCACATATTTTTGTTAAACAGGCCCCAGATACAATATGAAAACAGTCTTTCTCCCTCTTTCTTCTCTGCCATTCCCCTTTCACTCCTCCCTGGACAGTCTATACCCCAGCCCCACTACATGCCCCTGTATGGTGGGAGAAATGTTCTCCTGGACAGTGGACCGGGATCCCTGCATGGAAGAAGAGGGCTGAGGACTTTCCTTCCTGTTTGAGCGACAGTACATTAACTGTGCAGTTATGATATAACAGTTGAGAGCTCTGTCTTCAGACTTCACTCCTGTTCCCCTATCCAAAAAGCCAAAGTTGCTGCTGTGTTTTGTGCTCATCTTAATGCTGTCACCATGTATTAAGTGTTATCTGTGGGATTCTGTTTGAATTTTTCGGGATCCTCAAATAGTAATGTGTATTTTCTGGGCCTCAAATGGCACTGATACATATAATAGATGCTGAAGCTTCATAGTTTAATTTACAAGAACTGGAAAGAAATTCACGTTAATGCAGCCATTATACGAGCTAAGGCTCATATAATCCTCAATACAATTATTCTTATCCCTCACTGTTGTAATTTCTTAAACTTACAGGCAGTGGTAAATACAACGGAAACGAAAGAGATTGCAAGTCAGTATTCATGCCAATTTATTCCTTGTGCAACTATTTACCAAAAAACTTGGAATAAGAAAATGTTTCTCTTTATGAGATTCTTTATGAGATTCTCTTTATGAATTCTTTCATTTTAAAGTTTCTAAATTTCCAAACCAAACATTTTTAAGATATGTGCTTATGAAGGCTCTTGATTTTAGAAACATTTGATACCAAAGACAAGATACTTGAGTGTTTTTAGTGCATTTGTGTACTCTGGCCTCATGGTGGCACGGTAGGTTAACAAATTACTCCTGTTCATGTACTTCTATGTCGTTTCCTGAGTTCTCAGCATAAACAGAAATATATGCTGGAAAGCAATCCCGCCTGCTTCTTCGTCTGCAGAGAAAAGAAAAATTTTCTGAGTCAGACACTTCTTTGTTTATAAGAAGGCTATGAAAAGCTAGCTTTTAAAAAGGAAGTGCAATGCTAGCCTAGGAAAGCAACAGGGAACCCATCTGCAGCTTTCTTCAGGGATGCTCAAGATAGATAGCTGAATGAATATATTAGTCAGAGACAGCTAATATTTGCACTGGTTCATGGGCCTGTGTTTTGATCAACTGTTACTTATAGGATTTTAAACCAATAGGTACCCAAGATGCTCTGTTAGCTGTCTGCTGTTTCATAACAGATTGACTTTGGAAAAAACTTGACTTTGAGTCTGCCTGGGAAAAACACAGTTCCAAGCCTTGTTTCATTGCAGTCAAAGCCAAAATCTTCACTGATTTTATATGATCAATATATTGCCTGAAATTATTTTCAGTATGTTGTAAAACTTATTTAGAACTTTTATCTTGTATTATTACATGATATCTAAACTACTTATTTGAAAATGGTTTTCAAGGTACTACAATTAATATGGGTTTTAATAAGATTTCCCTTATTTTAACTTGAATTTCACTGTTTGTGGAGATAAATGCTAACACAGTTCTTCGACTTTTCTTCATTCCTGGCTCATATGAACTCATGGCTATATTGGTGGAAGTTTTCTTGGGATAAATAATGTTGAGGTCCTAATCTTGAGAAGAAAGTCAGGCCACCTAGTTCTCATTGACTTTGTAAGGAGACACTGTCCTTTAAAAAGATTCTTTTGTATGATTAGGATTTAAAAAAATATTAAGCAAATGAGTAAAGTTATGTCAGACAAGGCGTTCAAAAGTGAACAGGTTTAATTTTTCTTTCTTTAATTTTCACCTGGATTAATTTTCAAATAATCTTGTACCATAAAAATTCCAGCACATCACAAAGGAAGAAAAACTGAGGATTATCCTTTTTAATGGGCAGCTCTGAATTATCTTAAACAGACTAAATTGATCTCACAGAATTTCATAGGCTTTTTTTTTTTTCCTTTTTGATTGGTCACTTAAAATGTTTTTGCATGGTTGCTGCTAGAGAGACAGTTTTATGCTTGAAACTGTAACAAGAATAGCTGGTATGCTTCTATCCTCAAGGAGAGAAAGAGTTATTAGAAGGGAAGAGGAGGAAAGACTTTTTTTGAGAAGTCTTTCGTTTTCATGAAAGGAAAGCAATCTGATGTTTTTGTGGTAGATGGGAAAACTGAGATTTGGATTGAGACTGCATTGATGATTTGGTTTTCGGTAGTTTCATATAATTTTTACTTCACTACATCATAATCAACATATATTTTTTTTTCTGATTCAGATTCTGTATTTTGACTATGTATACATGTATGAAGATGGATACATAAAAATATAACATTTTCAGAAATAGCTTTTTCTTCACATGCTACTCATGCAAGTGCATATAGAATTGCACATATTTTTCGAATCTGTATTTTCCTCAGCTCAGAAGATTTTTCTTTTCAATGAAAATAACCGGTAAACTTCCTTTTCTTTATCCTTTTGTATTGGATGGGGAGAGAGTCTGTTTTCTGTGGGATCTCTGTACTGCAGGAACAATAAATTTGGCTAAGGAATGACTCTGTGTTCAGCCCTGTCCTATTGTTATGCGTTATGTTACTGCCCCCGCATGAGGGAACACATTCTGCTCTTCCATGGGACCTCCACGTCCTTCAGGTCAGAGCAAAGTTCACTGAAATTTAATTTGCAGAAAGATCTTCACTTACTTCAGTGGACTCATGATCAGCCTGTCCTGGTACTTGCTAAAGAACAGACCAGGCTGAGAACACTGAATTGCTTGGGTAAGGACTTTGGCAGTGTGCAGGAAGTCAACTATATGGTTAAAATGAAGTATCAAGTGGCTTGTGTTCCCTGAGCACAATACATCCTTGACACTGAGTGGGAAAGCAAGAAATTTTTGTTTTAATAAGAACAGTAGGTAGTTATGTACTGAGAAAGACTTGCATGCAGAAAGGGCAGAATTAAGGATGTGTGGTACATTTCTTGTGAGTGTTTCTCTTTGCAAACTAATGCGTTTTAAATTTCTTTGCCATTTGAAAATTTTGTAAAGGCCTTCCTTGTCATGGTATTGAAAGTTATTGTGACCTCATTTAAAATAGATTGAACATCTTGGGTAGGTTGCTTAGACCATCTTGATTCGTGAAAGAGGGCAAGCTTTGTAAATAAAAGAGTAAATTATTAATACTGTGTCATAGGAATCTAGACATTGGTATTTGAGTAGGGCACTGTCATAGCAATAACACTTCATCAGAATCAGAGCGTCTAGGAATCACAGTAGCTATATTTTTGATCTCCGTTCCTGAGTGAGAGAAAGGTGTATTGTCTCCTCTGTTAAATATTAAATTGTTGGTCTGTGGATATTTTTTCAGGCATTTTCTACATCTGGAAGAACCACCTTTTGTAGTATAACCAAAATTGGAAAGTCATAGAATGGTAAAGTGATGAGTGTCTTAATGACTCAGCTTCTCATGGCAACGTATAATTAAGATGGGAATGAATACTTATTCCCACAGAATGTTATGCAATATTTAATGACATTATTCTCAAGCAAGTGATACTAAGTTTCTGTGTGATAAACACAACAGCAAATTTTTTTCCAGTGAAAATATTCCCAAACATTGATGTACAAGGTCTGTCATCCAATATAGCATATGGGGAATTGGTTTATTTATAGTTTTCTTTCTGATTCTAGGCAGAAGAAAAAAGGGCCAGATCTTATTTTGTTTTTTAAATGGGTATTTTTATATACAGCAGGTATTCTAGTCCATTAAATCCCTAGGTATTGTGCGCAAATGACAGCAAAGGTGTGGCTATTGGTCCATTTCCAGACAAATCTTGTATTGGTCGATATTCACTCAACTAATATAAGCCCTTTAAAAATAGGATACAGAATGTAAAATGTTCAATCAAAACATGTATAGAATACTTTTCTTAATGCTCACTACTGTCATTACATCTCAGTTATCTGGGTTTGCAGACAGGAGGAAATCATCTGGAAGAAACATATTTCATCACCAGAAACTGAAAGGAAATAAAAATAAATAATAATAATAACAGCAACAACAATAACAACAACAACAATAATAATAAACTCTGAGTTTTGTAAAAAAGCATCTTTAAATCCATTCGGTTTCAGTTTTATTTTCCTGCCTTCCCTTTAAATAAATTAACTTCTACATGCTGTTGCAGAGAAATAATGTCACTGAAATCCTGGCAGTCCTTCCTTATCAGTCAACAGCTGTCCCCAGATGCAGCATTTTAATTTTGAAAGGAATATAAGAGCAATACATTTTCACTGACAACCGTGCAGCAAACAGCCCTCATTCTGTAATAACTTGTCTAAGGTGTTTCTATTCATAGTTGCCTTCTGCCTATTTCATGTAACTGAATTTTATATTCACCTTTTTTACATTGTTTAAAAGACGGTTGTCCATTTCTGTTTATAATTTAAAAGCTCATTATTTTTGCTGGCTTCTTTTCTCTTCAGTACTACTTCTTGTTTGATGTGTTCCTGTTGTCCTACCAGCAGGAATTCCATTGTAACCAGACTGCTGTGCTCAGTGTTCCTGCTGTTTTCCATTTTAATTGTTATTATTATGTTTGCCCCTCTAGTAGAAGACTTGGTAAATAAAGTAGTTATTGTACACCTTAATCTTTGCAAATGCATAAACTGTAGTAAAATTTCTGCTTATAAAATTTTGTAGATTCATGAGATCTCTTCAGAGCAAACTGTAGGTCCTTTAAAACTCAGAATAGTAAGACATATTCACATTGTTCCTAAGAACTTTAATGTCTTTTAACTGACTACTGCAACTCAATTAAATACAAGTTCTTTCCAAAGGAATTTATCTTGATTATTATGAGAGACTCTTTAACTGTCATTACTTGTCATTCATGCACTGATATCAATGCAATTGGTATTTCTAATCTTTTGTATATCAAACTCTCAGGAAGCCATTTCATTAGGAAAGATAATACTGCTAGCTATGTCTTGAGAGCATACTATAAGGAATTTGAGTTAAATAATACCCAATTTGCTAAGACATTATCTCCAGTGTTCCTTTATGTTAAAATGTACTTAGAAGATAACATCTTTTCTTCATAGATCTGACAAAATTTAGTTCTAACAAAACTTAGTTCTACTTGGCTGACCTGAAATGGAGAGTATTATTGAAAACTAGAACCCTCAACCCCTATATTATATCTTCAAATCTAGAAAATGAATTAGGGCTGAGCCAGATCTGTGACTATAAAAGCCAGCTGAGAATTTGTCCAAATGTCTGGTCATGATTTGACTCAGCCTGGTATAGATTGGGAACAGACACAAAATCAAAATTTTCTCCAAGGGCCTGAAGGGTTCTTGGTCAGGCTTTCTTATTTATGTTACAGTGACTTGTCTGAGTCTAATAGTGAAAGCTAGATCAAGCATAACAGTAAGAATGCAGACAGTTGGATTATTCACATAGCTGGAATTTGAGAATTCCAGCTATCATGTCACCATGACACCACTGGAAAACCAATACACCTGATTAATTTTGGGTAATTAATCTGATCATGGGATTCTGTATTTCAAGGAAACTGTAGTCAGGATTTGGAAGAAAGAGAGTGTGCCAGACAAAGAGACGATTCCTTGTAAATGCAGCTGTCTCATTCTAGAGAACTGAGCCAGGGCTGCAAAAGTAACCTGACAACCAAGGACTGATTCATGTATTTTTGGATACTGACTCTGTGCTGAAGTAGCCATAAGACTGCAGTTCAGACTTTCATGAAAATTTTCAGTTTCATAGCATAAGGTTTTTTTTCATATTCCAAATTGTTGGAGATTATTGAAACCTTGCATACAAGGATTATTATTTTGAAAGTGCTCAGATTTCTGTGCTTGTGTTATTTTGGTTTTTTTTCCTTTCCTTCTGTTTACAGTCCTGGCAGGCAATGACAGATATTTGTGAACCCTATTACTGAAAATACCATGAAAAATTTGAGACCCCAAGTACTCAGCTAATCAGATACTGCTTCCAGTGTTCCCTGTAATTAAATACTATAGAATGATGCAGTCCTGAAATGCCATTTTTATGTTTAAAGCAGTTTATCTCTTGTTGCATTTTAAACCTGCTTTTTCATACAATTTTAGTTATGCAATTGTACAAGCAGAATGGTGAACACAGAGAAATCTGATTCAAGCAGGCTCTGAATTTAAGCGTGATATGTATAAATATGTCTATCAGTAATTGGTATGAGTGGTTACTCCATTTATTTACAATTTGGCAATAATTCTCTGTGCAGATTAAACATATACTTTGCATATAACAGACAATGAATAATATAGATGGGCTGCAACTGAATGGAGATTTACTCAGTTATTCATTGTTTTTGTCCATGCTCTGCTTGGTATGTATATTATTTTACCAGACCAAGATATGGAAGTGGCTATGTATGGGTAAGTAATATTTTCAGCAAAACAGTGGGTATTCCCTGAGCGAGCAACAATCATAAGCTCAGTTTTTACAGGATAGGTGGTCCCTTTACCTTAAAAGATATAGACTTGTTCTAGTCAGAAATAAGTCTCCTACAAATTAGAAAGTGCAAATGTTTTCTACTTTATAATTCTCTGGGGAGCTGTGAAATCCAGAGTCTCCTATCTAGATTATAATTTTTTGTTCTTATGCAGTATATAACCTATTGTTTATTCTGTTTGTAAATATTTTTTGCCCATTCAGGTTAGGAAATTAAAATGGAGGATTAATGGCATAGTCTGACCTAAACAGTAAATGCAAACTCTATTAGGCTTTCACCTGATTTTGCTCCAATTAGAGGATAGATCTGGATTTTTCCTGGGAAAACACAAGTGTTTTCCTGCATGTTTAAGGATCTATTATCTTTGTGAGGCTGGTAGCTCTTCTGCGTTGGAATTCCAATATGAAAAGGAGAACCTAATGTGAAAAAGATTTTTGCACATGTGAAATGTGAAAAAGATTTTGCACCTATCTGAAGAAAATTTCAGCAAATGGATATTTCTTGGATACTGAGTTGCAAAGAGTCCTGATAAATTAGTAATAATTCAGAGTCAGTGTAGATACATAGTAGCTGTGGTGAAGATCCTTTGTTTCACATCTATGAGATAAGAGTAGAGATGTATAGCAAATTATTGCAATGAGAGACAAATCATGTACACTGGGCACGTGCACACACGTGTAGTGAATTATGCCTTGGTTCTAATTCAGCCTGCTAATTTCAGTTGCTTGTTTCTTTTTCTGCTTTTTTTAGGAGAAAGGCATGTTCTTAGTGTATCTCTAAATGTCTGTGTGGTGTCAAGCTTAGTTTTCCATCACCTAGAAATACAAATGATAGCTGTGAGCTGTAATCTGACTGTGTGAAGCTAAGTGATCTTTAAAACAGAATAGACTCATAGACCTTAAGTAATTCCTTTTCTTTTTTGTCAGCATCCACACAATGCACTTAAGACAAGTAATACCATCAGATACATACATCATGCTTCGAGTACAGTCACATGCTGTAACCATGTCATGATCATGTTCATTTATATTGTTTTAACAAAGGCAATTGCCCCTCTGTTCATTTTATACCTGGCTTCATCTTCTCACTTAATCAAGGGGAGCTTGAGGCCTGAATAATTTTTAAAGTATGTATTCATGCTTTTGGTCAGTTACCTTGGATTTTGCCAGCTGCCTATAGTAGCATGCAATGCATTGCAGTTCAGGAGTTTGAGTTGAATTTATTGTACTTGAAAATATTCCCAAGCATATTTAGTAGAATGGTCTAAATATTAATGCATCTCCTGAGTCAGTACAATTCCTCATTGTTCTGTTGTTACTGCTTTCTTTGAAATTCAGTCAACAGCCTGCAATACCAAAACAACAAAAATATGTGCACTTACCTTCAGGCCATTAAAATGCTACAGCTGTGTTTACATTCCTTTTTGTGCAAGGAATGAGTAAAAAGCTTTCAATCAAATGCATTTAAAAAGGAGAAAGGACAGGGGATATCCCTAGCAAGGATTAGATGCTGCAGCCTTCCTGACACTTGCTGCAGAACAGAAACATCCTGTATAATGTTACTTACCATTTTTGTTCCTACTGAAGAAACAGAAGAGTTTATAGCACCCCCTGCTTAATGGGTAAGGGGCCCATGGGTACAATTCTGCAATCTAATCATTCCAGGTAATTTGCTGTGTGGATGATTGGGTTAAGGCAAAGTGATCCAGAGAGTTAAATTCATTTCAACCCCGACTCATCATCACAACTGGAATGAGATTCATGTTTTACTCTTAAGCTTTTGTCCATATGTATTAATGATTCTTCTCTCTTACTCTCAGACCAAGGGCAAAACATCTCTTTTTTTTATTTCAATTTGGTTAGTGAAAGGAGGCAGAGAGTCTAATGTAGGAATGGGAAGGGAGAGAGGCAGTTTTCTTGATTTACCTGCTCTTTTGAGTTAATACATGTATAAACCTTCAAAAGTATATGCTTCCCATGTTTGTATTTATTTAAGTTACAACTATCATTCTTGTAGAAACCTTATATGATCCTTTCGGTATGTGAACAATTTTGATGTAGGCATGGATTTTTTTATTACCTTGCCTTTACTCAAAGGAAAGCAAACTGACTCAAGCAGGCATTTTGAAAACAGAAAGAAACAAATGTCATCCCTTCCCCCACCTTGCTTACTAGACTAATCCACTACAAGAAAATTTTATTTATCAAAAATTATTCAGTCTTTCCCCTTCTCTCTCACTTCCCTCAGAAAACAACAGAAAGGCCCAACTTCTCATTGAGCAATTTTTGGAAGGTAAAAAAGGTCACCCATTTCTCTTTTCATTTCCAAATCCCAAGAGGAGATTTTCAAGGATACTAAGGGCTGTTAAGCACCCAATTCCCACTGAGAATCAGAGAGAATTGGACGACTGACTGCCCTTTGTGTCTTTGATTTATTTTCCTCTTTGGTCTTTACTAACAACAATTTTTTCTCATTTGGAACACACTGATTGAAAACATCCAAGGTCAAATTCATTTTGCAGAATTCTACTGAAGTCAACAAAGACACACACCAAGATGGAGTTGAGTCCATAGCTGTACTTTTAGTCTCTCATTAGTACCAAATCTTTGTTTTTTATCTCCATTGGAGCTACTTGGAAAAAGAGAGGAAAAGACAACTTAATAAGTAGTTAAACCCAAAGTGGGATTAGAAGTAAATTAAAATATTTTTTTACAAAGTTAATTTTAAAAAATCTCATCATGAAAAATATTTTGCTATTTGCATGTGTATGATTTGTCTGACGTTTCCTCTAAAAATTTTACGAGGAAAATATGAGCTTCTTGCTTAACTGTTTTTTTTCTTTTTTAATCCCCTTTTCTGCATAAGTTCTGGTTGGTTGTTAGGAGTGGAATTCTTCTCACATCACCTTAGAGGTCTGCAGTCTAGCTATCTACATTTTAAATACTTTTTCTAGGCTCCATTTACAGTCTAAAGGAAGACAAAGGCACTGCAGGACATAATTAATCTGACCTATCCTAAACAAGATGTGAGGAATAACACCCTATGCATACTTGTTTTACTTCACTAGCAAGAAGGGTAATCCAGCTGGCAAGATCAGATTTGCACTGTAGGAGTCTACATTTGATAAGATGAATCCTCCACTGCTGTCATACGTTTCTTGTTCCTTCCAAGGCTAACCTTATTTAATCTGGTGTAATTGCAGTTTGTATGATAAAATGCATTTGTGAATCTTTGTATAGTACATTCCTTTTGATGTTTATGCATTAAAAAAACCAAATTCATTAATATGATGAATCTGATGATGTAGAATTTGATAAATTTGTCTACCTAACAGATAATATTGGCCACTGTCACAATATTCATATTCATTTATATACTTCATTAAAAATCATTGGTTTTAATTCAATAGTAGTATTGTTCAGATGTAATATAGAGTTGTCTAGGCCAAACCAAAATGTGTTTTCATTCTTCTCAGGAATATATAGAGAGCTAAGTGGAAGGATTATGGTTCAGGAACTTGTAGAATCTGTCATGGTGATGAGTTGGAGACTGGTGGTTATACAATCATAGAATGCTTTAGGTTGGAAAAGACCTTTAAGATCATTGAGTCCAACTGTAATAATAACACTGTCAACTCCACCACTAAACCATGTCTTTAAGCACCACATCTATGCGTCTTTTAAATACATCCAGGGATGGTGACTCAACCTCTTCCCCGCACAGCCTGTTCCAGTGCTTGACAACCCTTTCAGTTAAGTAACATTTCCTAAAATCTAGTTTAAACCTCCCCTGGTGCAAGCCTATCGCTTGTCACCTGAGAGAAGAGACCTGCTATGCTAAAATCTCCTTTCAGTCAGTTGTAGAGAGCAATAAGGTCTCCTCTCTGCCTTCTTTTCTCCAGGCTAAACAACCCCAGTTCCCTCAGCCTCTCTTCATAAGACTTGTAGTCTAGGGCCATAATCAACTTTGTTGCTTTTTGTTAGACATGCTCCAGCAGCTCAGTGTCTTTATGGTAGTGAGGGGTCCAAAACTGAACACAATATTTGAGGCGCAGCCTCACCACTGCCAAGTACAGGGATACTATCACTTCGCTACTCCTGCTGGCCACACCACTTCTGATACAAGTCAGGATGCTATTGGTCTTCTTGGCCACCTAGGCACACTGCTGGCTCATATTCAGCTGGTTATTGACCAATCACCACAGGTCCTTTTTCTGCCAGGCAACATTCTAGCTATTCTTCCCCAAGCTCACGATTTGACATGGGGTTATTGTGGCCCAAGTGAAAGACTCAGAGCTTGGCCTTGTCGAACTTTGTACAACTGACCTCAGCCCACTGACCCAGCCTGTCCAGATCCCTCTGTAGAGACTTCCTACCCTCAAGCAGATCATCTCTCTGGCCTAACTTGGTGTCATATGTGAACTTACTAAGGGTACACTTATCGCCTTATACAGATCATTGATAAAGATTTTAAGCAGAACTGGCCCTGACACTGAGCCCTGGGGAACACCATTTGTGATCCATCACCAACTGGATTTAACTTAGTTCATTACAGCACTTCAGGCCCAGCTGCCCAGCCAGTTTTTACTCAGTGATGAGTACACATGTCGAAGCCGTGAGTAGCCAATTTTTCCAGCACAATGCTGTGGGAAACAGTGTCAAATGCTTTACTGAAGTCCAGGCAGGCAGCATCCACAACCTTTCCCTCATCCACTATGTGGGTCACATCTTCATTAAAGGAAATTAGGTTAGTCAAGCAGGTTCTCCCTTTCCTACACCCATGCTGACTAGACGTGATCTCTTGGTTGTTCCATACATGCTGCATTATGGAACTCAAGATGATCCACTCCATAACATTCCCTGGCACCAATGCTAGTGGAGTGCCATAAGTCAAAGATAAATAAGGATCGCACCTGCAGAGAGGGGTGGACAGGATAGGTAACCCCAAAATGACGAACAGAGTATTCCATCCCATATAGGTCATACATGGTATAAACCTGAGAGATCACAAGGGTCTCTCTCTCTGTTTTGATGACCAGTATCCAGTGAGGACCTCATCTATCTCTTTGTCCCAATCCATGCATTCTTGAATCCAATTCTTGAGCCTTGCTCTCTCCTACTGCTGACCCTTCCCTGTGTCTGCTCCAGAGCATCTGTGGTGATGTATAGTCATTGAGGGTTGGGGGTGAAATGTCATGTATTTGTATTTTTTATTATTATTTCATTAAAGTTTAGTTTTAATTTCAAATCTGAAAATCTTTTCCTCTTGTTTCCCTTTACGTTTTCTCTGTGGGTAGGGGAGTAGGGAATTGGGAGCCCAGCTTCTTGATTTTATCTACTGGGGCTAAACCGTAACAATCCTCCTTGTGGCCTTTCATCACATTTGCAAACTTCTAGTCAGGTGGGACATCCCTGGTTAGACAGGACTGCTAATCAATGATTGAAAGTGGCTCGGTGAGCACTTCTATCAGCTCTCTCAGTACAGTTGGGTGGATCCCGTCCAGCTCCATAGAGTTGCGTGTGT
Source organism: Dromococcyx pavoninus (assembly GCA_033558185.1). NCBI lineage: Eukaryota > Metazoa > Chordata > Aves > Cuculiformes > Neomorphidae > Dromococcyx > Dromococcyx pavoninus. Next base: position 3,023,252 of record JAUMJL010000025.1, read on the forward strand.
CTAAGTGGTGTAGCAGGTCACTAAACATGCAAAGAAGGCATTAAGTACCTCAGACTTTTCCTTATCCTTTGCCATCGTTTCCCCCAGCATTCAATGGATGGAGACTGTGCTTAGCCCTCTTTTTTGTTACTAATGTATTTATAGAAACATTTTCATTTTTTTTTACAGCACTAGTCAGGCCAAGTTCCAGTTGGGCTTTGGCCCTTCTAATTTTCTCCCTGTGTAACCTCAGAACATATTTACAGTCCTGCTGAGTTGGCTGCTTCTTCTTCCGAAGGTCATAAACCATCTTTTTTCTCCTGAGTTCCAGCCAAAGCTCTGTTCAACCAGGCTGGTCTTCTTCCCCACCAGCTTGTCTTTTAGCACATGGAGATGGCCTATTCCTGCATGTTTAAGATCTCCTTTTTAAAATGTGCCCAGCCTTCCTGGACTCCTTTGACTTTCAGGACTGCCTCCCAAGGGACTTTGTCAACCAGGTCCCTAAACAGGCCAAAGTCTGTCCTCCAGAATTCCAAAGTGGCAGTTCTGTTAACCCCTCCCTCCTTACTTCTCAAAGAATCAAAAACTCTATAATTTAATGGTCACAGTGCCCAAGATGACCTCTAACCGTCACTTCACTGACAAGTCCTTCCCTGTTGCACCTTCCCTACTTGGCTCACTCACCAACTGTGTCAGGAAGTTATCTTCTGTATACTTCAGGAGTCTCTGAGACTGTTTCCTCTCTGCTATACTGTTCATGTCAGACTCCTGAGATCTCCCTAAACAGTTACTTCAAAAACACTGTTAACCTGAGGTTTGTTACTTTCTGGGGCAGAGTTTCCAAATTTCCCAATGAGATTACTGAAGCTGCTTTTCAGCATTAGTAGCTACTTCAGAAAAAGCTTCATACTTCCTGACTGTATCAGAATGAAATCACACTGCAGGTGATATTATCTTTTCAATTTAGTTTCTCATGATCGTGATACTTTTCTGGTTATAATGTTTTCATACTTAATCCTTGCCTTGTTATTTTAAAATAAGGTTTTGTTCAGAAGGAGCTGTTCTTCTTTGATCATAATAATAAATGCAGACAGATTAGAGAAATCAGTTTGTCTGGAGCTCTGACACAATCAAATACGGTTTAAAAACCTTAATTTTGACTGGGCCCTACTTAAATAACTTGGACAACAAACACTGAGAACACTATGTATGTTCACTGACCACAATATCTGAATTATGGCGGAAAATGAAAACTACTGACCTGGTTCACTTATTTTTTTGAGGATATCACTGCATAGCAGTAAAAATGGCAGATGTAGATGACTATTCTGGTATTTACTTAGTGTCTCTTTTAGCTCTACAGTTACTGTTGAGCTGGAATTGGACAGACTGGTTGGACCTACAAAACCACAAGGATAATTGAGAAGGATCTAATTTTTTTTTTGTGGAGCAAAAATATATATGTTGAAAGATTTCATTTTAGGTACTGTTTTAATCCTCTATTGAAATATGTTTCCAAAGTAGAATAGTGGGAATGAAAGTTTTTTTCATAAAGCTGTGTTCCTAGATGGTGCTTTGCCAGATCACCTCATCAGTAACTCAAGCATAATCAATTTTACTTACATATTTACTGATGAGTCCTTGTTTATACCATATTAAGAATTTCAATCAGGAAGATTCCACAACTTCTCAGCCAACATCTTGCAATACTTTATTTTCTTTTACTATTATAAAGGCTTTCTTTTCTTATTATCTAACCGAAACCTTTTCTGCCCTTTAATGCAATCCACCATAAGCTTAGAAAACAGTTTATTCTTATCTTTGATATTTTTGGGACAGTGTCATCATATTCGCTCTTTGATCTTCTCTTCCTCTGTGTAAACAACTAAATGTATTCAATCTTTCCTCAGAGGTGCTGTTTTCTAGGTAACTGATGATTCTTCTCATTCTCTTCCAGTTCTACACCTTCCTTGAAGTGCAGGGACATGAACCAAGACTTATCAGTTCTGAATGGAATTAAAGGACTGATTCTTTGAGGTCTGGTAGGTTTTAATTTTATTCAAATATCCCAGTATGGTGCTTTTTTTTTTTCATTTTTGACACATACTGAATGTGTTACCCACTGTAGAGCCACCAGTGCTTTTCTTTTTGAAGCAGAGGTGAATGGTCAGCATAGAGAATGACTGCATGGACACATAACATTTGTTACGTACAAGACAGATATTGTGTACATTGTCTAATAGTGATAGACCTTTTCATGTTCTCATGATTGACCTAAAACCTACATCCTTTTTTCCATAAAACTTCTGATTATTCTAAGATCATGGACAGTTTGTGAAGCTGATTCTTTCAGATACTATTGTTATTGACACAGTGTTTTTCAGACTGTACCTCCATTTTCTCAAGATGAGTTTTAATTCTTTTCTTGTACTCCAAAGTCCTGGCTGTCATTCCTATCTTATTATCTGAAAATGTAATTATCTGGACATTTAATGAGTATACTCTTTATTCTCTCATCCAGGTCAATGGATATCAGAGCTGGAGCAGATTCCCATGGATATGCACACAGTATGTTCTTCTGTTTTGACAATGAACCATTTATAACAAGTTTGAGTACAATTACAATACTGAGTACAAAGCAATTCATTGAAAATGAGACCATTGAAGCAGAAACAATTACTGATTAATATTTTTGCACCTTCTGTTTCAAATTAGTTTCTTATCTTCATTCTAGTGTAATTTTTTTCTTTTTTTATTTAAATAAAAGATCAAACAAAACAACCAAACTGCTTGCTGTGTGAAAATGGGCACTACTAAGAGGGAAATCACTGTTATGATATGTGATATTTCTGCTATTTAAGGCAAAAATCACCAGCACCAAATAAGCTTATTTATGTATTGATCAGCATATTCCTTGCTAGAGATATAAATCAAATGACTTACAGAAACTCTGATTTAATAATAAAATGAAGTATAATGAAGTTTCTGATGAGATTGAAAAGGCTTGTTATCTTCATGAAAGCACAGTGTTACTAAGAGAATGTCTGGGATACGCTGTTGCACAAATAGAAGGCATAGTGTTTATGATCCTCTTTGGCTTGCATTGTGAGCTTTTGTTTTTTAGTGCTTGATGTTCTGCTTCAGTTCATAGTTTAGATGAGGATTTTCATGTGTTTTTTTTACACAGACTCAGAAACAAGTGATCATGCGTACCCACACACACACACATGCACAGAGTTCTTCCCAGAACCCAAATTCTACCTTTTATTGTACGGATAAATATCCATTCAAAACTTTGTAGAGTTGAACAATGGTAAAATTGAAGCTAAAGTTTACCTTACAATCTGTAAATAAATATCTTTTTCTACAAATAAGTAAAGTATAAAGTAAAACCTATGAAAATCTATCAGATGAAGCTGAGCAAAGAACCCTTTCTCTTCCATTGCTTATAGATATCAGAGTGCAGATGTTCAACCCTGACTGCTTATTTGCAATGTTACTATTCAGGTCATGAGTGACCATCTGTTTCCTTTCACTTTATGACACAACACTTGCCCTCCATGAATCTTTCTGAGTTTCCCTCTGATATGAAGGCAAGAGAGGAATGAAAGAAACACTTATTTCGACAAGAGGCAAAGAAGCTTGAATGAATAATATTATTGTAGTAAAACAGTATGACTCTTCTCTTTAGCTTCCAAGCATCCCTAACAGTGCCATTAACTACTCTTAAAACAGGAAGAAGATATACGCAGCCCTATAGTTGACTTCAGCCCTAGTAGAACTCTGTTTCTTCCCATTGACTAGATTGGTCACATTTGGAAACGGATACACGGAATTGTGTAAGTACCTAAACTAGCTGCTGTAACATGGGTACCCCCTCTAAATATCTGGACTAATTCTTAGAATGAGCAAATGTTTGTCTGAACTTTGTAACAGTAAAACATAAGCTCTTTCAGAAGTCTGAACTGGCATTCGGTATAGTTTCATGAATTGGAGGTCTTTTCTGTAAGACAGATGGACATACTTTAGATTAATTCTAACCCTATATATGAATAGTTCTCTTCATGAGTGGGCCTGGGTTTATTTCTTCAGGGAAATAGTATCTTTTCTTTTTTGAACAAGATACTTGTAAGCATAAGGGGAGAGAACAATGAGACAATGTTGGAAAGGAAAAACAAAATGCAAAGTTAACCACAGATTTCCATAATGAGGAAACAAACCACAATGTGCTCTGAGATGGTGCCAGGCAGTCCCTCAATGGTTTTCAATATTAAATAGAGGGCAAAATAAGAAAAATTAAGGGTCTTTCAAATGATCTGCATGCCCAGTTGATTATCCTTAGGACTCAACTTCTCTTATAAAACATGTATGCAATATTGTTGCATGCAATCCTCTTCACTTGAATGAAATAACAACAAAATTATTTCCAATATATACAGTATGCAGGGAAGTTACTTCCTAGATCAGTGTTCTGACTTTCAATATCCTGTTTAAAAATATGAACACAGCAACTAACTGGAAAGATAGGGCTTGGTTTTGTATCTTCAGTATCATATGGTAAAATGGTAAGTTTATAGCACAGCCATTGTGCTTCAAAGCCTGGTATTTTTAATTTTTTGAGTCAGATTTATACGGATATAATTACTTTTATTCTGGCTGTATGTTCAGGAGAAGAATTTAACCTATTCTTTCCTACAAATACTTGTTCTAAGTAAAAATGTTTCAGATATGCAATACCCAATTTTAGTAGGTGGCTGCAAGCTCTCAGAGATCTTCTAGCTTAGCTGTAAGCAGTATTGGGTCATTATTTGACTGCACCCACTGTCGACTGAATGAATGTGCTTAGGTTTGAAATAGTTTCATTCCAAATCCTATCTTACTGGCTTTAAGTCTTGCCAATTTTAAGTCAATTTCAGAACCTATAGAATTAAACAAAATGAATCCATCTTCTGCACAGCAGCTATACAGCAGCCCCAGGTATCAGCACAGTACTACCTGTACCATGCTGTTGTTTCCATCAGAGTGTAAAGTTCTTGATAGCTCTCCAAGTCTCTGATGATGATGTTGAGACAAATACCATTCTTCGGACCCACTCTTACATGCACATAACACTTCTTTTAAATAAAGAAGAAATGGAGAATAATCAACAATATCTCTGCTTTCCTAAAGACTTGAATATTCCTTCAATGGAAAAATGTTCTCAAATAATGCCTGGGTGCACTGGAATTATACTTTTCAGTTGAGATGTGAGGATCATGAGATCTGCAATCAAAAAACCCAAAATATTGATAAATATTTAGTCACAACAGGAATGGTTGTTGATCAATATTTTTATTGGAAAAAACAATCTGAAAGAAGATGATATTTCATGGAGACTTCCACAGTTTTCAGTGATTGTCTAGATCCCATTGAAGTTTCTCAAACTCTTTATGTATAACCCTGAATATCACTGATTCTCTTCTATCTTTGTACTGACTTAGCATTTTTTTTCCTATTTGCAGAAAACTGTGGGAAACATGGTATCTGCTAATTAGAGACAGTCTTCATTTGACCTTCATTTGCAGTATTTCCATGTCATTTTGCTATATTAATAATGCACTGAACCCCCTTTGAACTATAATCCTTAGTGCATCAAAGAACAGAAAAACTTCTGTATTTTTGCAGTGTATGTGTACAAACTTAGAGCTGAGGATGAGGGTTTCAGCACCTTGCAAAACAGCATACTTCATCTTCTTAGGTGAATAGATTTCCTACAGGTTTATGTAGGCAGGGGTTGGTCTCTTCTCTCAGGTGATAAGTGACAGAACAAGAGGACATGGTCTCAAGCTCTGTCAGGGGAGGTTTAGGCTTGATATTAGGAAAAAGTTTTTCACTGAAAGGGTGATTTGCCATTGGAATGCGCTGCCCAGGGAGGTGGTGGAGTCATCATCCCTGAAGGTGTTTAAAAACAGATTGGATGAGGCGCTTAGTGCCATGGTTTAAATGACAAATGGGTGCTAGTGTTGGGTCATAAGTTGGACTAGATGATCTCAGAGGTCTTTTCCAACCTTGTGATACTGTGATACTGTGATACTGTGAACTAGAAATAAATTAAGCAAGTTGAGTTATTTCTTAAAACACTGAATGAGAAAGTAGATGCTTGCATGGAAAAGAAGTAGCACATCTTTAATTTAGGAACATTTGATATAGAACATTTGCATTTGACTGGGCTTTTTGTAAAAATGCAACAGAACACCTTTTACTTCCCATGGGAAATTATTCAGTACTCTAATGGTTCTAATGCTCAGGGTGCTTTTATCTTCTTAATTTTTCTCTTTCTTTACTTCATTTTGCTGATTCTTTTTGCACAATAAAATTATTTTTATGTGCCTTTGATATTAACTTCATTGATACAAACACTGCTATGTGTTTAGCTCTCTAGCTTACTGCATAGAAGCATCACATTGTATTCTTCTTTTGCAGTAGAACAGATAAGTACTCAAAATTTAAAAATGCAGTTTGGGCTGCATATGCAACTTTTTATTATGGACACTGTAGATAGGGTAAAGCACTTAATGACATGGTCATATATATTTTTTCTAGATGTACAGTCAGACCAACAGGGTCAATTTAAACATGTGATCAGGAAAATTTTTAGCTCGAACTAGAGTTTAATTTAAGAAAATCTTATTCTAATGTGCTGGGGTATATGAGATACCCTAGATATACATGTTACTAGGTAGAAATTTATGTCAGACCATGGAGTTGAACAGCTAATTAAAATCACTGAGATCATATCACACTGCATGGGTGCAGGAAGAAGTTGGTGGAAGCCGTGTTTTCATGATAGCCTAATAATTCAACTGTTTGCCAAAGGAACTTTTTGATCTAGCTCTTCACTGTAAGAGGATTTTCACATTCAGCTTTTGTGTTCTGTGGAGAAATCTGTATCGACAGTCCCCAGAGTGATCTGACCATGACTTAGATTCCCTTCCCATTATCATTAAGATATATTACAGTCAGAAGGGGAAAGCTGATCAGACCAGATAGTAGGAGCTTTGCTCCGTAAATAGTTCTTCAGGCATTTGGCCAGAAAGGGTGATATGGGTTCTAGCCATGTACAGTTTCTTTTTTCTCATTTTTGTCAAAGGCCAGATACTTAAATTACCCTGAGATAAAACTGGTATCTAAATGCAGGAAGTGATTTCAGGCACTCAGAACCTGGAACACTGAACGATGATTGTGAAACGGGTGTTTAAATCCAGGCAAGACATTTTAGACACACTGAAGCTGTCTGATAGAGTGGGATCATGCATTTTCATGTTCTGTGTACTGTCTGCTTTGAATCCCAGTCCAGAGACTTAATTTTTCCTCCAGACAATGTAGGACAGTGTTGGATGTCTGACTCAGCTTTGTGAATTCCTTTTTTTGAATAGGCAAAGTGCATACAATTTAAGCATTGCAGCACTGACCATTATTAAGTCAAAAGCTTTTTGTCGAATGATTGCCATGGTGAACAACCCTCTAAAATTGTGCTTGTAGAATGATAGGAAAGTATTTCTGTTATTTGGCTTAATGCAGGCTCCAAGTCTCTCATTCCTTGATCATTATTTGCACTTTTTACATGTAGGTACAATGTGGTTCAGTCAGAGATGGCATACCATTTCCCAGGTTGTAGTCTATACAATCCAGGTTACTCATACCCGTCTTGTGTCCTGTCTTTCACTTTCACTCCGGTTCTTGGTGAAATAATTTCTGGCTCATTCCAATATATAATTCCCTATTCTCCTTTGTCCTGATTCTTCCTTGCTTTTCTTTTACAATTTCCCGTTACAGGCCTGTTAACTAGATTACTTGCTGAGTCAGTCTCAGAGTTCTTTACCAGACCTAGTACTCTAATCCTGACCCAATATTACTCCTATTTCCCACTTCCATAACCGTCTAGTCTCAAGTAGCAGTCCACTCTTTCACCCTTCAGAATCTGCTCTAACCTACTATAGCCACTTCTCCTTCTCTCTTTCCTATGTCTTTCATTGATTCTTTTACACTGGAAGCACATGGCTTCTTTCTCGGTGTTGCCAAGAGTAGGTAAAACCCCTCATTCTTGGCTCAGGAGGAACACACCTACTGGAATAGTGAACTCGCATGGCCTGCAACCGGCTACAGCCCATCTGCATTCACAATTTTTTCTCTGGCAGAAGTGTGTCCAACATAGAGAAAGTTTTCAGGGAATTTATTCTCAAAATCAAAGCAGTTTGAATCTAATACATGTGAACAGCAAATTTTTCAGAGGATTTTAAGAATAAAACTCGATTACCCAAAATACCATTCAATGGCTTAATGATAAGACCCTGCTTTTTCTCTTCTTCAATCTTCTTCCAACTTTTGCAACAACTGGATTATAGCTATCCTGTACCAAAACCACCATGTTTTCTGATGATTAACTATAATTCATGGGAACAATTTGACTCCTTTTATTCAACCATTTCACAGCTCTCCTACTCTTTTGGATGTACATTCACACATTTCCAAATGCAAGTGTTCCCTCCTATGTCATATGCAATATAGGAACAACATTGAATCACGAGATATGATGTGTCACCTCCTCCCTCCTGTTTCCCTAATGTTACAAAATGTGTTGTGGTCACACTCACACAACAAAAAAAATCATTTTTTTCCTTTTTGTTTTTTTTTTTTTTGAGTGACACAATGTGGGAGAGAAAGGATGTGGCATATGAAGCATCTTGAGTGTATCCATAGGAGACTATTGGCTTCCTCTCCACTTCCAAAAGGCTGGGCATGACTGCTGCACCTAGACCTGATGATTTCCCTGATACTGATTCCCCTCACCTTTTAATCAGAAATGACTGATATCTTGTGTTCCTACTCCTCGAAAAAAACACTTGTTTGAATCTAACCTGTGAAATTAAGATCAAAGGATTGGAGTTTCTCCAAGTTATAAATATCTGAATCCAAACACTTGCACTAAGAAAGTAGCTTTAGTAGTGTGTAGATGCTAAGTACAATTTTGCTTTTTGGGCTTACCTTGTAAATGGATTCCTCTAACCCAAACATAAACAGCAAATAGAATCCATTGATTTCTTTTTATGGATATGGCTACTAAAAATATGCACACAATATTTGTGACTTTCTGTGCCAAAGCATAATGCATGGTCTTGTGCAACTGTTAAAAATTCCACTGGAGTATGTGTGTATGTGTTTGAATATTTGAGAAGGTGTCTCTGAATAATGCAAGATTAATAATTCCAGTGAAGTCTTTTCCTATCTTGACTCCACGACCATGGACAATGTGCTGAGGGGAGCTTTTGACTAGAGAAATGTTTTTCTTCTCCATTGTCCAGTGTTGTTTGACAGCCCCTTGGGAACATTTTAAGGACTTAGAGAGATGAATCAACCCTCTAGTTTGTTTTGGGAGTCTGGGATCTGGTCAGGGATTTGTGGAATCCAAATGATGATGGTCTTTCCCTTTCCTTCTGTATAGATTTCTAGATGTCAATGGTAAAAAAGCAAATATTTTTGCTCCAAGCTGAGCACATCTTTCTCAGTTTTTATTTCAAATGTTTTTGTATTTTAAGTGAAGCTGATTCAAACTCTTTAGCATATAGCCTTGAAAAGCCATCTGTAAATAATATATGCACATACAATATAGAATTTAGAGAAGCTGTTTTGTTCTTCCCCGGACAGCACAGGTCCAAAAGGCAGTCCACTACCATCCAGGTGACTCGAGCACTGGTTATAGACCTATAATAGTAAAGGAGCCATCAGAGAGCCCCAAAGCTCCAGCAGTTCTAGACTTACCATCTCCTTGTCAGATTCATATTGTTTTTTCTTTTTGTGGTACCAATTTAGATGAAAGCAGCAACACACGGTTGTACGTGAGCAGGCTGAATTAATCTCTCCATTAAAATCAATAGAATTATTCCTCAGGAGACACACAGAATGACAGGCACTGGAAGGCTCTAGAGCTCTGTACCCATGATGTATTTTGTATGAACATTTAGCAGAAAACTTAATTACTTTTGTAAGTGAAACACAGCTAGCTTAGGCAGTAGGCAGAAATAGGAATTTTTTTTCTGGACTTCAGAGGAAGCCGTCCAATCCCTCCAGGAAAATAGGGTTTACTTCATGCTAAGCAGCCCCAATTTTCAGCCTTCTTAAAGTGATTCCAGCTCTTAAACAAACACAAATTCAATTGTGTTGGAAATTCTGGAAAGTAAAAAAAAAATCACTCAAAAAGCTAGAAATAACCTTATACACAAACTAATGACTCACTTTTTTCTCACTGATCAACTCCTTAAATGAGATTTTAGCATTGAAAACAGTTCACCTAAAAATAATAAAATAACACAGCCTTATTGAAGAGTTCGGCCCCACACACCCTAACTTACAATTGGCTATTTATTTTCTTCCAGTTGTATTATAAATTCCCATGGGAACATAGATCCCTTTTTGATTTGAAGCAGGAAATATCATTCTGTCGATATGCTTGTCTAACATACACTAAGTCATTTTTTTTTCCAAATAGGTGACATTTTAACATCACATTTCATTTACACAAAGACTGTAATATTAGGAAAAGTTAATATAGTCATTTTTCTTGTATGAGTAAGAATCCAGATACCAGAATGGAATGAATTTTTCCAGCAGTGCTGAAGGTAATAATAGTTAGCTTCCTAACTGCTGATGCTTAAGTTTTGGCCTTTTCCACTTGTGGTTGTTCAGCTTCTCAAGTAGCTGTGAGTAGCTTTGTTTTTCTACTTGATTTTGTAAGTTTAGTGAGGACTCAATCCAACAAAGCCCATGATTAATTCTTAAAGCAGTAAAAAGCTAGAGCAAACCATTTATTTGTACATATGCTTTGTTCTTTTTGTTTTAGAGGGCCTGTGTGCTAGCTAGATATCTTGTTCACCAGTTTCATTGATATATCCCAGTCCGAGAGAAGTGCATATTCAAAGACAAATAAGTAAAGTAAGCAGAGAAGACATACTGTGGTATTCTGTATCAGAATGCAGGATTGTGCCCTACTGTTGATGGCCAATGCCAGTGCTTGGTTACCTTGCTTATCAGACTATGCTGCAGTCAGCATTTCCCAGGCATTATTTGAACATAAAGTGTCATGAAAACATATGACATTAACATATCATGTTTGTGAGACAAATGATCCGAGAAATAAAGTTCGTATGCATTGTACCTACAGACTGGCATAACCTTTTGGTAAGTAAACAGCAGCTTGTGTGCTGTGCTTTTGGGAGTTGTTGTCCATGTGGCTGCCACTTACATGACATGTATGCTTACTTGGTCCTTTCTTATATTCAGTGTCTTAATATCCAAATTGCAGGCTCAGTGGCTTCAAGTCATGTTGGCATTATGGTATATGTCTAGTGTCAACACTGTATTTTCTTTGGAAAAAAGGCACTACTTTTTCAGTCCCATTTTCTAACTTTCTGACTAGAGATGGAAGCAAATTCAAAGTTAAAAATTCTAAATTTAAAGTATCGTCATCTAGATTGCTGTATGTGCACTGGGTGTCTAAGCTACCGCTGTAAAAAGTAGAGATTTAGCCTACATCACCAGCAGAGCCTGAAGGTTCTTTCAACTGACATTAAATCAGGTATCAGCATCCTGCCAGCTGAATAGTGCTGTACACTTTTTTTTAGTGAGGAGCTCAATTCAGCAGCCCTTAGTCCCAAAGGAGAGACTCAGCATGCTCCCAGCTCAGGGATTTGAACTCCAGCCTGTGAAGAGTGAGGAGTCTGGCTTGCTCCCAAACCACTGCTCTACCATCAGATTCCCTTTCGTAAATCTCTGGGTGTTAAATTAGTTGTTATTTCAAGAGGAATGGAAGGAGGATTTCATATGATTTTTGTAATGTATATATCAGGTCTACCAGCAGCGGACAGGATGGATTTTCTTTCACATTTCTGATGTTTAGTATGGTTTGTGGGTTTTGTGTTTCCACCGTTTTCTGGAGCACGAGGTGTTGCAACACGAGCAAGAAGTGCTTAAAGTCTTATGGGCATTTGAGAAAATCTCAGATGTATGACTAATATGGGCTAAATTGATCTCTAGATTATGATTTACTAATGTTTACTAGGTCAATTCACAGCTAATTATTGGATTTTGCCTCTCACTTTAACTGTAGTCCAGATGATAGCACTCAATGGAATTGTCTGGCCAGTTTCACTTAGCAGATTTTTCTGTAGTGACTCAGGGCATCAGTGGTTGCTGTGACCAATAAGCTGTGACCAATTAGTCTACAATAGCAGCATATTTATAATGTCTTAAGTTTTGGAATGGCTTCCACACAGATTATAGCATGTGTTACCTAAACATGCTGCAATTAAAATACACAGCAGAGACAGCTCTTGGTGCTTTCTGAAATTCTGTTCCCTCTATATTATAGCAATTTGAATGAATAAAATATCAAATATTCAAAATTATTTTTCAGTTTTAGAACTCTTGTGTCAGAAGTTGACTGAGGCAACAAAAGAAATCTTGTGATTGGTGTCTACTACAGGCCACCTGATCAAGGGGAGCCTACTGATGAAGCCTTCTTCCTCCAGCTACAGGAGTCTTCATGCTCACAAGCTCTCATCCAACTCAGGGACTTCAACCCCCGCTGCCATCTGCTGTAAAAGTAACATGGCAAGCTGTAGGCAATCTGGGAGACTCCTAGAGTGCATAGAAGATAACTTCTTAACCCATGTAATAGACAACCCTACCTAAGGGGATGGAATACTAGACCTGATGGTCACCAATGCTGATGAACTCATCAGTGATGTCAAGATCGGAGACAGCCTGGGCTATAGTGATCATGCATTGGTGGAGTTCAAAGTCCTGAGGGATATGGGACAGGCAAGGAATGTAGTCATGACCCTAAATTTTAGGAAAACAAATGTCCAGCTCTTCAAGGAGTTAGTCAGTAGTACCCCCTGGGAAATTGTCCTCAGGGATGGGAGAGCAGAACACAGTTGGAAAATATTTATGGATGCTTTCCTTAAAGCAGAAGAGCACTCAGTCCTCAGATGTGGAAAAACAGGCAGGGAAGGGAAGAGATCAGCTGGCTGAGTTGAGATCTGCTGGTCAAACTGAAGAGCAAGAGGGAACTGCACATATAGTGCAAGCAGAGACAGGTAAGCTGGGAAGAGTATAGGGACATTACCCAGTTATATAGGGATGGGGTCAGGAAGGTCAAGGCACAGCTGGAGCTGAACTTGGCAAGGGAAGTGAAGAACAACAAGAAGGGCTTCTACAGGTGTGTCAACCAGAAAAAGAAGGTTAAAGAAAATGTACCCCCCTGATGAACAAAATTGGTGACATCGTATCAACAGATAAGGAGAAGACTGAGGTACTCAACAACTTTTTTTCCTCAGTCTTCACTGGCAACCGCTCTTCTCCTGGGTCATTGGACAACAAGGTGGGGACTAGGGGGGGTATAGTCCCTCCCACTATATGGGAAGATCAGGTTCGTGACCACCTGAGGAACCTGAAAATATGTATGTCTATGGGACCTGGGACCTGATGAGATGCATCCCAGAGTCCTGAGAGAATTGGTTGATGTGGTTGCCAAGCTACTCTCCGTGATACTTGAAAAGTCATGGAAGTCAGGGGAAGTATCTGGAAGAAGGGCAACATCGTGTCCATTTTTTGAAAAGGCTAGGAAAGAAGACGCTAGGAACTACTGACCTGTCAGCCTCACCTCTGTGCCTGGGAAGATCATGGAACAGTTCCTCCGAGAAGCTATGCTAAAACACTTGGTATTCGAGACAGTCAGCATGGCTTCATAAAGGGCAAGTCCTACCTGACCATCCTATTGGCTTTCTATGATGGAATAACCACTTTATTGGACACAGCAATAGCAATGGATGTAATTTCTCTGGACTTCTATAAAGCCTTTGACATGGTTCCCCAAAATACCCTTCTCTCTAAACTGGAGACATATGGATTTGATAGGTGGGCTGTTTGGTGGATAAAGAATTGGTTTGATTGCATCCAGAGAGGAGCGGTCAATGACTCAATGTCCTGTTGGAGATCTGTGACAAGTGGTGTCCCTCAGGGTCTGTACTGGGAACAGTGATGTTTAATATTTTCATCAATGATATAGACATAAAGATCGAGTGTACCTTCAGCAAATCTGCAGATGACACCAAGCAGAGTGGTGCAGTTGTTACACCAGAAGGACGGGATGTCATCCAGAGGGACTGGGACAAATTGGAGAAGTGGGTCTGTGTGAACCTCATGAGGTTCAACAAGGTCAAGTGCAAGGTCCTGCACCTGAGTCGGGGCAATATGCAGTTTCAATGTAGGATGACGTGAGGATGACGTGATTGAAAGCAGCCCTGTGGAGAACGACTTGTGGGTGCTGGTTAATTAGAAGCTCGACATGAGCTGGCAATGTTAGCCAAGGCAAGAGGTAATGGCCTCAAGTTCCAGCAGGAGAGGTTCAGATTAGACATTAGAAAAAAAATCTTCACTGAAAGGGTGGTCAAGCAGTGGAACGGGAGGTGGTTGGGTCGCCATCCCTGGTGGTATTCAAAAGGGATATGGTTTAGTAATGGACAGGTATGGTTGGACTCAATGATGTCAAATGTCTTTTCCAAACAAGCGATTCTATGATTGTACGATTCTTTGATTCCATGGTTCTATGAATGTGTGCTTGCAGCTCAGAAGGCCAGGTGTATCCTGGGCTGCATCAAAAGAAGTATGGCCAGCAAGTCAACAAAAGTGATTCTCCCCCTCTACTCTGCTCTTGTGAAAACCCACCTAGAGTACTGTGTTTAGTTCTGTAATCCCCAATAGAAGGATATGGAACTGTTGGAATGGGTCTAGAGGAGGCCATGAAGATGATCAGAGGGCTGGAGCACCTCTGCTATGAGAACAGGCTGAGGGAGTTGGCATTTTTCAGCCTGGAGAAGGGAAGGCTCCGGGGAGACTTCATAGTGACCTTCAGTACCTGAAGGGAGCCTACAAGAAAACTGCAGAGTGACTTTTTACAAGGGCAAGTAGTGATAGGATGAGGGGGAATGACTTTAAATTGGAAGGGGGAAGATTTAGATTGTACTGTTGGAAGAAATTTTTCGTGATGATGGTGGTGAGACTGGCACATGTTGCCCAGGGAAGTTGTGGATGATCTCTCCCTGGAAATATTCAAGGCCGGGTTGGATGGAGTCTTGAGCAGCCTGGTCTAGTGGGAGATGTACCTGCCAGTGGCAAGGGGGGATTGGAACTGGATGGTCTTTAAGGTCCCTTCTAACCCAAACCATTCTGTGACTCTGTATTTCTAGAAGTAGTTTGCTGTTTTCTATTCAATTCACTCTCTTCTCACCCAAAGTAGTAAAACCTTAGAAACTTTACCTTTGGATACCTTTTGTTAGAGAATCATGTTTTTATGTTGACAAATGTTTTAATTAACCCCAGCAGCATATGCACAATATCCTCTTACTCAGATGCATGGTGAAGAAGCAGCTGTTAGAGAACATTTTTGCACAGAAAGGTCTTGTGACAAAAAACATTACATATTGCAACTTTAGTTTTCCAGTATTTATTTACACTGAAAAGATAGGTTTGGAAACCAAAATAAATGCAAAAGCAATCTGATTTGCCTAAAGAAGAGAGATTTTTCTTTTCTCCAAGACTTGTGAATGTAGACAGACCTTGGGCAGTTTGTACATCATGCTACCTTTAAAAGCAGTTAGCTTAAAGATATTTTATTTGTTAAGGAAACTTCACAGAACTATGCTGTACTACTATGATACACCACATGAGCATTCATTTTGTGATTTGTAACATTTTTTAAAAGCATTGTAAGAAGATCAACTGTCTCCTTTTGTTCTCTCTTGACTGGTAATTTTGTAGTGTCTGCTGAATGGCAGCACTGGTGACTGATTACAATGCTGATGTCAAAGAAAGAGATATGAAAGAGATGCTGCATCCTGTTAAAAATGCTTACCTTCATTACAGATCTGTTTGGTCATGTATATTGTGAAATCTTTCCAAGCATTAAATAAAACTGCATGGCATTGTCCAGAAATTGTGCTTTTCTCATTTAGTGATTTTTTTCCCAGTCATTTTTTCTTGTGTTGAATGACTCAAATATTTCAATGCAGATAGTAATAATAACCATTTTATTCACAAAACCCATTGTTATTCCAATCTCTCAAAAGAGAGTGAATTATCTTGAGCTTGAACTAGAAGCAACTACATTGTTATATTGCTATTATTCTCTCCATTCTTCTTAGAAAGCAACCATTGAAATAACCTCAGAGTTTCAAAGGTCACGTATTTCATTTAACACTTTATCAGCCTTGAACATATTAAAACAATATAAACGCTGTGAAAAGTTCCTTCCTTATCTAATGTGACTCTGTTGTGCCCAGTAATTCTGTGTTGTTCATGGAAGTTTAACTAAGCTCACCTGTCCTCCAGTGGTGAATAATGTCAACAGCACTTGAATCACATAAAATTGTTAAAACATTCAGAGATAACATAAAAATATTTGGGCAGAAAGAAAGAAAAATAAGAATCCTTCGGTATTTTTGCTGTACTTAAAGTGTTATATCATTCCTATGTTTCGAAGTAATAATTTAGAAAAAGAATAATTCTAGCTATGACAATGCATCCTCTGGAGGTGCTTTATTCTACATGTTGTAGAAGTGCTCAGACATGGTCAGTCTACAGATCTGAGAGTTTAAAATATTGGAGGCAGTGTATGCAGGTGCAGGGGTGAAAATAAACAAACATTAGGGAGGACAAGGTAGATCATTTGCACATGTTGTTGCAGCAGAGCTAAAACCCATGTCCTGACTCTTTTTTTGTCTAATGAACCATGCTGTGTAACTGGTTTCATAATTAGGTGCTTAAAGCAAACTAACACTTTGCTTAGGTATGCTGCATGCCACATCGTAAGTAATTAATGGCTGATATTTTCCTCATGGTGATGCTTTCAACCATTTCCATGGCATATCAGTGCTCACAAACCAAACAAAAAAGGAAAAAAAACCCAAGCAACTACATGTCCAACACATCTAATACTATTTAAAATTTTATTTGGCAGTTTCATCAGAAATGATCAATAGTGGGAAAACACAACTTATTTTCCTTATTTGGAGGCAACACAAAGTTGTCAAGTAACACATGGAAAATAACCATTTTTTCATTCTTGGACACTAATAACTCTATTGCCATAAGTGTCGATTAATGTTGTTGAAGCAAACAACTTATTATAGCAGAAAAAAATAAAGAAGAAAGAGTTTTACTCAAATCAAGAAAAAAAGAGAAGAAATGCATCCTGTTCAGTAATTCATATGCAGAGATATTTTAGATAGTATGCTGTAATTGCATTTTTGTAATTTTATTCAGGAGAAAAAGTAAATGCAATTTCTGTAGGTCTATATTTTTAAAGTTATATCTATCCATCTCTGAGATGTGCATTATTCTTATATTTGTAATTTTTTTAACTACAAATTTCAGTAAGAATGGATTTTCTACCTAGCTGTGTTGAAACCAATGGTAAAAACCATAGTGACTGTACTGAGGCTGGCTTTTTTATCATCGACACTACTTTAAACAAAGTAAACGATGTAATCTTTTGTCATTGAAAAGAAAGAGCATAAGCAGTTGTGTCAAATGTGTTCCCATTTATGTTTTGAAATACTGGCTGCTGAAAGGTCTGCTGAGGTCTAAACAGAAACATTTATTCCCCCTTTCCCCATATGCACACACACAATTTCCTACCCCTCCTATTTACCACCCAGAGAGAAGGATCAGATTTCTACTCCTCCCCTGCTCAAAAAGTATTTCAGAAGCTTTTTGAAAAACTCTTGACCTCACACATATGTATTATTACTGCAGAAAGTTCCTTTAGTTTTCCTCTGATACCTACTTCTGGGTAATCTCATACAGAACTATAATTAGGATAAATAAAGAATTCTGGCTTTAGAGAGCTATTATTTTTCTTCAGATATTCTTGTGAATGATTATTAACTAAAAGTTTAAGTAAGTAAGTAAAGTGCCCACCCTCCATGTTTTATAGGAACTCTCGCCTTCACTGCTACATCTGAAATGTCTTTTTTCTCCACAGTAGCCAGGCTGTTTAGGACAATGTAAGCACTGTCTGCATGCATGGTATTGTGAGTGTAGTCAGTTTTATAAGTAAGTGTGTGTTTTGGGAAAACTTATGAGTACTTGCTGTTCCAAGAGGTAGAGGAGGCAGTTGACAGAAAAATCTCCAGCACTGAAAAGTGGTGGAAATTCCCCTTATATTCAATGAATAGAAATTCTCCTTATATTCAAGGTAAAATGTGTCCCTAAGCCTAGGAAGACCACTGGTCTTGAGAAGCTGATGCATACCAGTGTCTGCAGGAACAGCACACATGAGAGTAATGTAGCTAACAACACAATCTAGTTGTGTTCAACTGTCCAGTCCTAGTTGTCTTAGAAATCGTTTAAAATGTTGCACATAAGCACTGAAATGAGAGATTTAGAATTACTTTTTTTTACAAGTCGGATGTTATATTGAACAGCAGAACAACAGAAACACCGTAGTTAGTTTCTTCCAGTTTCTGAGCTAATCTTCCATTATGCATATGAGTATTTTCTCTTGTCTCCCATGTGCTATACAGAACTATCCTAGATTCCTTTTCCTCCTGAGCTTATGCCTTTTGAATTTTTTGGATATTTTTGAGAGGAAATGTTTTCAACTTAAAGTCATTTTCCATTGTATTATTAAAAATGAGAAATTTCTTATCCGACCAGGTCCAAAGAATAATTCATTCTAGAGAGGATGTGGCCAAGCATTTTCCTTCTTCAAAATGGCTGTAGCTTCCTTTTCTCAACAGGTCCAAGGCTTCAGGCTGCCCTCAGAGAAGTTGGTGACCCCTGTTTCAACATCATCACCTCACTTCTTATCCTCAGTGCTCTCTGTGGTATGAGTCTGACAGCCCCGATCTAGATGGAATTTCCACTAAGCTTCTCAAAGACCTTATACCTCCAGGATGCTGAACGACTGCACACTCATCTGCCTACACACAGAACTGAGGCATTACAGCATTGGACAACTCTGATTGATTGAATAGACCCTGAGGGCAGGACCCTATTACTAAGCCAATGCTCAGAACTGATTAACCCCTTAGCCAGTGTCAAATACAGTACATTGCTGTTAGAAGACTATAAATCATAGGATAACTGTAGGGTCAGGCCTACTGTGGCCCTCTTATATGTCTTGCCTTAAGCCTACTGTTGATTTTTCTAAACAGAGTATGTTAGTGTTGTTCTGGCAGAAGGAAAACAGTGCAGGCGCTTCTCATCTAGATTTTTATTAATCTGAACATTTTGTATATTGCTTGCTTTTTATCTTGTTTCTCCTGATCACAGAGTGCAAAGCATTACGTATGAGATGAGGTGTATTTATATTTTGGGACAGTTGTAGGAGAGATTTTTAAATGGCATCAATATTTGTACCTTTCAAAAGCTGCTGTCTTCACCCTAGCCATTTAGCTTTTCATTTCAGGATTATCCTAAAAATTCTTAATCCCCAGGTTTCTTTCTCTGAGTCTGGTCACTTTTGAAATAGGTAGTTATGTTATTTGGTGTCTTGAAAATGGATCCAAAGGTGGTTTTAGGTATTTTAAAAGCTAAGAGAAATGCCAGCCATGCCCACACACCGTCTTGTAGAAAGTAGCCCACGGGTCTGTGTCTGACACTTGCACATCTTGTATAGGCTGTTGGTAACATTCCCATTCCCTTAGAACGGAAATGAAAAAATTGTCTAATTTAGCAAGGATACGCTTGAAGTTAGCAACAGCTAGCAGTAAATAATGAAAAATATCATGTGAAAAGAGTATATTTT
This sequence comes from Dromococcyx pavoninus, assembly GCA_033558185.1. Taxonomy (NCBI): domain Eukaryota; kingdom Metazoa; phylum Chordata; class Aves; order Cuculiformes; family Neomorphidae; genus Dromococcyx; species Dromococcyx pavoninus. Next base: position 3,043,077 of record JAUMJL010000025.1, read on the forward strand.
CACATGTCCTTAAGGGTTATGAGCCTTGCTCAGATCTCTTACATGGAATTCATGGACTGTTATCCTCTCCTGAACACAGAAGTTCGAACTCTTTCAGAAAAAGAGAAGGATCTGCACACATCAAAAAAAGGAGCAGAGAAGGTCCCCATAGCTGTGCTGGTGGTAGTGTTGGCAATAATTTACAGAACAGCTCAATGGCTATGACATTGCTCTAGTAGCTGGGAGCAGGTGGGACTCCCACATCCGCAGCTATATTTTTATGTATCAGTAATATAGATGATGAATTAACTCAAACAAGGACCACGATCCATGTTGTCTCTTTCTCTGAACAGGTGCCAAGTTTCTGCTGGTTTTCTCTCTCTCGTCAGTGTATCTTAGTAGTGTTTTTTTTTTGATTATAGGGCAGCTCTGCGAAAGCTAGTGGATAATGTACCCTCTCCTGGATAGTGTAGAATGCAGCTTAGCATGGAGTACTGCTTAGGGCATCCTCTTGCAAAGCAGAAGATGTAATTAGAATATCCTCAGACAGAGGAGAGGGCTGATTCCAGCTCATCCACTTCCTGGATGAACAGTTAAAGACAAGTGGCTGCATTATCACCTCCTTATGAAGGAAAATGAAAATGGGCCTTCATCTAACTGCACCTATCTTTATCAAGAGAGACATAAAGGGCAAATTTTTCAAAAATAGGTTACGCCCAGGTCCTCAAAGACATTTAGGCATTTGATTTTCTTTGATTGTAGGGGGAATTATCTTCCAAAGTGCCTTTGAGGATATAGACCTCAGAGATTTAAGATACTCAATGTCATTTATCAAATGTGGAATCAGTAGGAGTCGGGCATCTAACGAGAACCCCATAGTCTATATGTTTCTAAATTATGTATGTGCTTTGAAAATGCTAGTCCTTTATCATGCAGGAAATCAGAATAGATGACTGATGATCCTTTCTCATCTTAACATCACTTGTACAACTGTCTAAGATCATGTGAGCACTATGACGGACACACCATATTCATATAGATATCATGCATCTGGAGATATTTTATATTTATATGTACTTCTGATAGACATATATATACTTCTAATACGACATGTCTTATGATAGGCTGCTTTTTAATTATTTAAATTATTTCTGGTTTTTCTGATACTTAGATTTTTTCAACTACATATATTTCATTTTAAAAAGAAAACTCTGGGTGTCTTTACATTGATTACCCATGTTTACTAAAAGTGCAGTATTTTGGTATTGATTTATCCTCACAGAACCAATTCTGTGAATAATGTCTTTATAGTTTATTGAAGGAAAGGATTTGCGCTTTTCTCCTTGAGTTTTGATTTGTTAAGGCCGATATAGAACTTCCTGTTCCTGATTTTGGGTTCAGTGGTTTGGGTTTTTTTTTAGCCCAGCAGTAACAGCGAAAAAAGATTCTGGGCTTTTGACAATGTAGCTTTTAAAATAGTCTCCAACTTTTAAGGGCTTTATGTTAAACATTTACCTTCTCCCTCACTTATGCAGTTTAGACAGAAAGCTATGATTGTAATTGGATGTTGAGTATTTCCAGAGAGGAAAGGTGGGTTTTTTTGTTCTTGTTTTATTTTATTTTTATTTTTTTTCAGATTATGTTGTAGCTAAAGTGCCCTTTGAATTTCATGGTAACTTGGGAATTTTTTGAGATCCTTTGCTCCAGACATTGCCAATTCTACACTGATAACCTTCACCACTTGCTCAATGTTAGCTTATCTTTCAATGATAATTAAAGAGAATTCAGCATCTTAGAAAGTCACATAGACTCTACATCTGATACCAAACCCAAGACTATATCTTCGCTATTCTGCTCATATTTTATCCTCCCTTTTTTTTTTTTCTGTTTCCTTCTCTTCAATATCTTCTTTGTATTGGGTCCCTTTCAGACATAAGAAGCAGTATAAACTCCCGGTTATCTTGTTTCTCACCTTTAGCCATTCTGAGATGAATCTTCTTCATGCAATCACTCTGTTCTTAACTTTCTATAATGCATTCGGTACTTTGCAGTAAATCTATCTAATATGGTCTGGTATGTAATTTTAAAATAAAATAGAAGATGAGTGTTTATGAAATAGCAAATCAGGAATAAAAGGAGAATTCTTATATTTAAATTTCATCTGGGTGTAAAAGGGGCAGAAAAAAAAAAGAGCTGAGAATGTAGAAGTTATAGAATTTATCTGTAGGTATTAGCATAGATAACCAGGTATTTTCCATAGTGCTTTCTATTAGTACTGGTAAGACTAACGGATACCTAGAATGGTGGATCTTGTGAACCGAATATTATAACATACATTTTAATTTGTAAATAAAGGAAAAAAGGAAACCAGAAATTTGGAGTTAGTAGAGTTATAACGCTAATGAATTTCAATTGCATAATGGAGAACATCATTGTTGTGAAGTTTATTGGATTTGGGGAAAAAGAATGAGGAAAACAGCAGGCATTGGATACAGGTTTCTCAGAATTATGAAGAAAGAAGACAAAATTCTTTGATGACTATAGCTCACAGAAATTATTTGATTTTACATATATTTGGAGGGTATGAAGCAGCAATCATTTTGCTAATAAACTAAATATAGGCAAATTAATCTTACATCTTTTTTATTTCTTTATAAAAGTAGAAGAAAAAAAGATTATAAAACTAGTATAAATGCTGAGTAATTTTCAGTTCCAATTAGTGTTAAGCCAATAGATTCTTATGACATTGAGGGTAACACAGTTCAGGAATTACTTAATGGAAGAAATTAAGAAATTTATGTCTACATATTTAAATCTTTAATCAGCATTTGCTTCCCCCTAATTCCTTCTTCCTCAGTAAGAATTTCTGTGACTAAAACATGAGTACATGAACAGGCCTGTGGTTGTTTTTCTTTAGTGAAGGAAAAAGGAAAGAATTGTTCAATCATAGCCTGCCGTACTGTATAGTGGGATTTGATGCCCATTAGGATGTCCCACCATCTTTCAGAGCAGCTCATTCAAAGTGTATTTTAATTAAGGTTCAACATAATATATATTTAGTTTTATGAAAGAAGAATGCAGGGAAGACAAAATGACCGCATTTGCCATTTTTCAAAGAATCTGTCAATGATATGAAGCAGTTCTTTTTTTCAAAATGCAAAACTGGAAAAGCAGAATGAACCTAAACCCAGAAAAAAAAATTAAACTTGTGGAAGGAAAATAGGGCCAATAAAAATTAAATTAATCTATGTTATTTTTTGCATGCCAAAATAGTTATGGAAAAGAGGTTTTATTTTTTAATGAGGAAAAAAAAATCCTGGGAAGAAAAATATCATTTAGAAAAAGAGGGAGACTTTTGATCTTTACTTTATTAAAGATTGAAAATTATTGAAGTTCAGTTATCCATTGAAAGATGTTTGTTAAGCGAGAAGCATACAAAATAAAGCTTATATAATTAGAACATGACTTTTTCAAATATACATTGATAAGGACCAGAAAAAATACTTGGAAAAGTGGAATGTTTACAAATTGTTCAGGCCAGCTGGTAGGAAGATAATTAGGAAATTCATTTACTGAGCCACAGGCAATTATTTTTGATGCGACCTGGAAATCTGGGCAATTATGAAAACACTATTTTGAAAGCAAAAATTACAAAGGATACAAAGGAACAGAGATTTGGGCAATTGTTTTTTGGAAGATTCTCTCTGTATCCCAGAACAATACCGGAAAAAATTTGAGAGAAAAAGCTCAGTGGGAATTAAGTCACTCAGACATCCCAGAGAACAGGTCCTCTCATTCCTCAATTTAAGCAGGCAGTCACAAGTGAACTTCCCTTTTCTGCATTGTCTTATTATCTGTTACTTTTAGAGAGGCTGCCTCTGGGAAAGGAACAAAATAATTTCCTTCACTCACAAGTTAAAGAGAATCAGAAATATCTTGACTTTATGAAAAATTGTTTGTGGTGTGCTACAGAAGCAGATGGAAAAAGACTAGAGGTGTATCTCGATCCTCAGGAACCTGAAAATCTAGAGCAACAAGAAGACTTTGAAGAGGAAGTGTAGATAGATGAAGATGATAACATTTTACTGACTGTAAAATGGATGGCTGAAAGGAAAGCAGCAGGAGACTGAATACTAGTTAAACCTCTGAACACAATGTCTCGTGAAATGTTGTTCTTCAGTTTAATCCACAGCATGAAATGTGACTGCAGAACCATAAAACAAGAAAAAACCCTTAACTGCCATAGCCTGAAAAGGGAGGAGCTTAGTGAAGGACAATAGTAACTGGCCTTAAGTTCTACTTCATTTAGCACCCTTCATATTGATTTTGAAGTGGGGTAATAGGCCTATTCATGCAATTCATTGATGGTACTGAGTTTAAAATTATGGCAATCACTACTGAAAAGAAGGAAATAATGTAAGTGGAGCTAGAGGAGTTAACATATAGACAGAGAAGTAGTAAATGAAATTCAATGTGGAAAAAAATGAGCATTTATCTATCTGGGGGAAGTATAATTCAAACTTCAATTTTTACAGAGACAGTGAAACCTAGAAAGCAGTAACACTGCAAAATGGTAGTGGAGAGAAAAATAGGCACAAATTTGCAATTCAGTGTGACAGCAGTAATGTTCAATGCAACGCTGGGCAAAATCTGCAGATGTGTCTTGTCACAAATCAAAAAAGGTATTAACTTTTCTTTTTACAGTGCTGCTATATCTTCCCAGATACTGAGGACAACTCACTACTGGTGACCAGTTACAGGGAGTTTAGAAGAAAGCTGCAGAAGGTGCTGTAGGCATGCATAAGAGTTCTGCGAATACTACCTAGTTAGACACATATAGCTATTTATTAAAAAAAAAAAAAATCTCATCTGAATATACAGTATAGAAATAGTATATAAAATATTTATATTAAAATATATTTAATATATTATGTATTAAATATCCCTTTAAGGTGTCACACGGACACTTATGTATTACCTTTCTCTTATGTCTGTTTGCAGGATTGACAAGTGGTACTATGCAGTCTTTGCCATACGGCACACACAGAAACAAATTATGAGGATGTTTTCAAGAATGTCTCGAGCGTCAAGCATTCCCAGTTTCTACCACACTGGTTAGGCTCTACATCATTCACAGGAGAGAAAGGGAAAACCTACTGCCAAGTATCCCTTGGTGCAAGAGGATATAATGCATAGGTGAGAAAGTGTTCTTCATAAACAAACCAGCAGCTATTCTATGAAATCCTGAGAAACATTAATAAGTGCTGAATAGATCATTTATTTTAAGATTCAAAACACTGAGAGTAATTTAAAAACTGTATAAAATAGGAAGGAACTAATTTAAAAATAATTTGAAACACATGTATATGTGTGTGATAAATAATTGGTTTGTGTGAAATATGGAAAATATGCGCAATTGCAAGGAAATAACACTCATAACTCATGAGATTTCAACTGGCCAAAACAGTATTACAAGGCCAGCAAAACCACTCAAAAGGGGAAAGTGCAAAATTCCAGTAACAGTTAAATGAACTATTTTATTCATTTATGATTCAAAAAAAAACCTTTACTAAATATAACAAACTATATCCAGGTAGCAGAATAATTTAGTGTACTATGGAAAAAGAAAATTGTCCACTTTCTAGGTTATTTTTTGTAACATTTTTCCCCTCCAAAAGAAAGAAAGGAAGAAAGGAAGAAAGAAAGGAAGAAAGGAAGAAAGAAAGAAAGGAAGAAAGGAAGAAAGGAAGAAAGAAAGAGTAAGTAACAAAGGAACAGTTTAAAAGGAAAATGGAATATTACTCATAGCAGATGTCATATGATTTGTAAACGAGTGCCTCAGAGTTATAAAGTCTGTAAAATTGCTCATACTACTTCCCACTGGAAGATTTTATAATTCTCCCAATAGTGAGTGACCCAGAATTTATGAATGTATTATTACTGCTGGCATATCAAAATAATCCTTTTTTATTTCATTCAGTATGTCTCTGAATTATGTAAATGACTGTCAATGTAGTTTTTTCATTTCTTAAAAAACCCTTAACATACATGGGGTACTCTTTAGACTGTGATTCAGGATGCATTCATGCCATAACCACCACTATCAAAGTCTGTCACTTCAGTGTTTTTAGGCAAGGTTTATGTTTTTGAATGCAAGATACAGCTTCCTACCCCTACTCTGCAGTGCTGTTGTGTAGTACAAAAAAATAACAGTCTTAGAGAAGCTGATTTTATTTGTCTGAATATATAGATGTGTGTAGATATATGTATTTTATTCACTGCTTAAGTGTAGATTTAGTACAGAGTTGACAGAGTTGACTCTCAGTGTCAACAGATGGCTCCATTTTAACTCTCCAAATTGAAATGAACAACTGAGAAAACTCTGACAGAAAGCATCTTATCACATTGCAGATTTTTGCCAGTTATTGTCTTAACCAAAAATACATCAGTTCAACATCTGCTTCTTTCTGAAATAATCTCCGCAAACCAGAGGTGCAAGCAGTGTTTCCTAGTAGTGATGGCATTTTCAGAAGTACTGCTGTACCCAAAAAATTTATGACATAAAAAGTAACTCAACCTTCAATTAGTAAAAGAGTGCCTGAGAAAACAGGTGTCGATGATCAGGTCAATACTCACAAGAAAATCCTTTTGTGTTTACTTTTTTCCAATCTTATGATACTGTAATTGCACTAAAGACAAGAATCATGGATAAATTTGGGCAAATGCATGAAAATCCCCCTTTTTTGATAATATCAATGACATTTTAGAGTATTTTTTTTCTTTTTAAACTTGGAAGAAGACTAAACCTGTATGGTGGCCTGAAGTGTAGCAATTTCCAATGCTTTTTATATTGCAGACTACCTACACTAAACCAATTTTTTATTTTGGACAGAAAATTCACTTTCAAGTATAGTGGTTTTGGTCTGAGATCAGCATTCATACATTTTAAAAAGAACTGGAAAAAAGCATGACTTCCTCTAATTAGATAGCTTGATCAATGTATGCATTAAAGACACATTTCCTAATGTATTATGAATTCAGATGGGTGAGAGAAAAGCAGGCTTAAATAGCTTTTAAAAATAGCCCAGTATCCTTAGTAATTTTCCCTACTCACCTCCTCTACATAACAGTGTTAACATAATCTAAAATATTTCTTCAGCTTTCTACTACTAAAAGAAAACCATAGAAGAGATGGTTTAATAAAAAATATATTCTAGTGTCAGTTGCACACAAAATAGTAGAGAAAAAGTGTCTTAAGCAATGTTTATATTTGTGTCTTCTACAGCCGACTCTTTCAGCAGATCCTGTACTTTAATTTCAACAGTGAAGATGTAAAGAAAGGATTATAACAGTCTCAGGGAAGACTGAAATTATTAAAGCAATGCAGCCTCTAACCTGCAAGTCCCTATTTCTATGGTATGATGATTGATAACCTGACCTACATGTCTTGGATTACTTGGCAGGTAGAAATATAGCATCTGCTGTGTTGTTAATGCAATAATTTAAACCACTATCAAATATTATTTCAATAAATTAAACCCATAGATATGTAGTAGTTTGCATAAATGATGTAAATAAGTACTGTAACTTACATGTTGCTTCTTGGGCATAAATTCAGTCTGCTTCTTTTAAAAGGCAGAAGTTGGGTATGGATATTGAAGATGGCTTGTGCAATTATATTAATCTTTCTACTTCATATTTCACATTTTTATGAGAACTTTATTACTAAATAATATATCTCCATGTTCCTTTTTGTAGCTGTGCTGTCCATTACTTGCCTAAACTACTTGCTGTCATTAGTTATAGCAGTTTTATGCTTCATATACTACACAGCCTCTGATGGCTGTCTCCCTAATAAATTCTTCATCACCTTCAACACGACCATCTGCATTGCAGCTTCATTAATATCCTTTCATTCCAATTTCCAGGTGGGCAATGTCTTGCTTAGTTAAAGCTTTTTGTAAATTATTAATTATTGCAACCAAGAAACCTCCTCCCTGGGCTCTCACTGGTATCATGAAATAGTGATTTCATGGATATTACAGAAGTGCCGCTCATTGCTGCCTTTATGTGTTAGGTTAATGAGGATCATTCTGCTCGAACACAATGGATCAAAATCTGGCCTTTGGTGCAGACAGATATTTCCCATTGATTTCACTGAGCTTGCTGCATTTGGAGTTTCAGGACTAGCAGCCTATTAGAGTAGCATGGAAAGTGCAAAGAACTGATAGAGAAGTTTACCCTGATAAAGCTGGTGAAGCAGAACCTGAAGAAATCTCAGACTTGAAAGAATCTGAACCAGCACAATCAAAAAGTGAAAAAGCCTTAGGCCACTGGACAGAGGATCCTGGGTGATCTCAATCTCCTGACTGCATAGAAGGTTAAATACAGCCCTTCAGCAGACAGACCCCATGTTAGTTGTTTCTTTAGGGAGACTTTCTGTTGAATGTAGCATTGAATCAATTCAAAGATGAGCACCAAATTGCACAACACACATATTTCATTGCAAACAGTGAATGCTTACTGTCACATCTTCAAGCTTTAAGCTTTTGAGCCTTCCTGTTAAAGTATTCTGCAGCTATTTGAGTGAAACAACACTACTGACTGTGTCAAGACAGCACAACTTCTTTTAATCTGTTACTTTAGAGTCAGTTTAGTGGGCTCCACCAACCAATGAAATGCATTTGTGCAGACTGGGAAGTTAAGTTGAATGTGACCTAGTCAGCGTATACAAAAGGGAATGAGTTATAAAGTTTTTCATCACACAATTAGAATGAATCATGGACAAATCAGGTAGATACAGTTTTTCTACATCCTTATACTGCATCACACTTCCTCATTAATTTAAGTTGTATATCTGCGTGGTCCCTTACATGGCTGTATACATGTATTGATTCTGCATAATCAATTACATTTACTTTTCTTCTATGAATGTATTAGACATATCAAGCTGTTTTTTATAGATGTTTAGTAAGGTAAAAAAATATAGATTAAGAAATCAAGATTTAAAGTTGTCTATAATTCCATCCTCCTTTCTTGTGCATGTGCATTGCAATACCATCGTTTAAAGAAATATTTATATACAGTGTTTTTTCTTTTCTGGGTGTCCTGCAGAGTATTCAGACCGTGACCCAGTGCCTTATTCAACATACTTTGTTCAAATCTCACCTCCTTGGCAGAATTTTTCCTCAAATGGTTTCTTTTATATTTTGTGACTGTGATAATATTTGCAGGAATCATAAGAATTAATTTTTTTTTTGCATTATGCAGTCCAATATCAAACAGGAGATTACCTCTTTGGAGTGGCAGAATGTCTCTGGAAAGTGTGAAAATCTGGGGATTTTGGGGTTGAAATCTGTAGAAATTTTGGCTGATAAGAAGGAGAGATGAAGGTAGGTAAATAGAGATTTTTCAGAGGCTTGGCTATGGTTTGTCCAGGTGTTGCAAAATAAACCATATACTTGTCAAATTGTCAATCATTATGATGAATTTTATGTCAATGTTTCAGAATCTTGAAAGAAAGAAATGGTCACCAGATTATTGTATGTATTGGTGAAATAAATTATTTTACTATATGCATGAAAATAGTTCATCTAGCATGGCTAGATTTTTTTTTTCCATTGTATTGTTCAATTTCATACCCATATGGGAAATCGTTACAATCTGACAAAGTTAAAAACAATACTGAGTTATAAATACAAAGTACCATGCAATCTTCTCAGGAAATGGATGGTATAATGAACCCTACGTATAGTATGTCTACGTTCCTACCTCTGCAGATTCTGAGGCTTTTCAATACAGTTCTGCTGAAAACCCATTTTTTAAAAATTTTAGATACTCTTCACAAAATCTCCTTTGCTCTATAGCTTGCACTGCCCCTATTTTCAGTGTGTTTGAACTTAATTATTTCTTTCAAATTCTCTGTTGTCCTCTTTCCTTCTGCAGTCACTGACTTTATATCTTCAACCCAAGAACCATTCAGGTACTCTTTTATTTTCAAATTTCAGCACTCAGGCAGATGTCCAAACCAGAAATCCTTTCTTGACGTGTCATCTCTAAGATCCCAAAGTGATGCTGGCTGATAGATGAGACCAGAGAGCAAAGCAGAGGTTATTCTCAAGCCTCGAAATTGTCTTCTGAAACAAAGAACATAAGAAACAAAGAAATACAGCTTGTTGAGCCAATAAGACACCCTTATTTTACCCAAGAAATGAAAAGGAAGGAGAAAAACTTGGTTTGGTTTGAAGAGAAGAAATTTCTGAGTTGATAAGATAATCAGGACTTTTTGAGTTGAATGTGAAACATTCCTGTTGTAAACCAAAAAGACCTTGTCCTTGGAACAGTTCACTGAAACATCAGGTAGGGCAGAGGTAGCTTTTGAGCCAGGCAGGCACCTGCACCTGGATTTAACCAGCTCTACTGTCAAAAGTTCATATTATTCCTGAAGTAACAAGTATAGTTTTATTTGACCATTAATTAAAGACCACTTCAACTAGGTGGCTGGATCTTGCCAACCCAGAAAGCAGCAGATATTCATATAAGTTTTACTATATTGAATGCATTAATTTCCTTTGCTTAATTTATATAATGAAGTAACCTAATTCTGTACACATCTGAAATGAAACCTGCCTTCCTTAAGTGTTCTTTATTTTTTCCCTCTGTTTTTTATTTTTTTTCCAATAATGCTAATGCATGGTTTAGACAGACTGTGGGGCCCACCTACTGTGGAAACCTTTTTCCCCAATATAATTGTTAACGAAGGCTCCAGCAGTTTGAGAGAAATAAAAACAAAACCTTATTATCCAATAAAGGATCATTAAAAATTCAGCAGCTAACAGTTTTTGGCTGACAAAATTGTTGAACACACCAAGAAGCAGAAAGCAAAATTGGCTATTTTCTGATCACAGGCCTAATTAGAAATGAACATCTTAACTGTACCATTATGTGCCAATGATTGTGACCTGCATGGTGTTTTCATTTCTGAATCTCTTTATAGAAAGAATTTCCTGTGAGATTTTGTTACTCTCTAAATGCCTCTGTATGGTATTGACTACAATTGAGGGCCAGGTTTTGTCAAAAGAAAATGTCTGGCATTAATGGTGTGGAAGTTGAATGTGCATATATATTTTTTATTTGGTCAGGTTCGAAGACTGAATATCCCAAAGCACCAATCTTGTGGGTTTTGGTTTTTTTTACAAAATCTTTTTTACAGCTTACAGCAGCCAGTTGAAAATAAGACAATAAATGTTACGTGAGAATTGCACAGTTATAGGACTTCCTGCAGTCTAGCTCAGGAACTGAAAGGCTGCTCTAGTAGACTCAATTGTCTCTCTGAGACCATAGTCAGTGTAAACCAGGGCAGAATTAGCTTTTATGGGCTAGATTCCTTCTTATGTTAACTCCTCTGAAATCAACGGAATTGTTTCGAGAATAAATTTGAACCAGCCTATTTAGTGCTTCTGCTTCAGAAGTCTAAAATTACTGGAGTTTCATGATCAGTTGCCCCATTCCATTCCCCGTCTGAGCCTGAGACAAAGGTCTTGCTGAGAAGCCTCATTAGATCACAGTGATATCATAAATAATTTAGCAGAGTTTATCATAATTGAAGGTTTCTTCTCATAAGGGGATTGAGCTGACCTGGGGACAGAATTAATTCCTACCTCTGGAGACAATCAACTGCAGATCAAGTTTAAAGTATTTAGAAAGTCCTTACTGTGGAAATGCATCTTCCTGGACTCTCCTCTATTCCGGCCAGTCATCCCAGCTTCACCCAGTATTGCATAGTGACAAGAAGGACTGGTATACATGGGAACTTGGTGTTAGGAGAACAACCTTTTTCATGTGGTTTGGTCTGGTGTTCCATTTCTGAAAAGAACAGTGATCTTAAATAGGCCCTGAGGTATGCTGAAATTATTGTTAATTACTTATTTCACAACAGATAATCCATAATTACTGAAATTACAGAATTAGAGCAACCATAGCAAAAATTACATAAATTGTAAAAAGATAGAAAATGAGAAGTGTTCTTTCCCCAACTTTCAAAACAAGAGCATTGTTGACTTTCTTACCTTGTTCATTCAGCTGTAACCTAATGAATACCCCCCTTAAAATTTCCACATCCGTTATGGATTTCTGTCACAAAAATAAATCGTAGAATTTGATGATTCTGACCCAATAATGCAAACTCTTCAAGTAATAGCATGGTATTAACCTTATGTAATAAGAGAGTTACATGCAGCCAGGTCTTGCTGTATTTCAGTGCCACCAAATCATAACACAAGTGGCAAAACCATGTATTTTTCTATATACCTGATATAATACATAGTAAGTCCCAGTTTTGTAGATGCTCTGATACATAAATAATCTGAATACTAAGGTAGCCCCACTGTTTTCCACCAGACAACCCGAATGAGCAATGACAGCTATGTAAAGTAACTTATTACATGTTCTAATCCCATGTAATGTCCATGTAATGGACAGTCCTTGCATACGAGACGTTATTCCTTTCCACAGATGTTACGTTCGTAGCAGTTGATACTTCTTACTCTTTTTGCAACTGTGCAGGATTCAAGTTTATTGTGACTATTCTCCGTTATCTAACAGCAAAAAAAGAAATCATGAAATAGGTCAGATACCATTGTTCATGCATACTCAAGGTGACATGAAACTACATAATTTTGTGATCTCCAGTTTTATTAAAAGCCAGTTACTTCGGGTCAAAATGACAAATTAAATTACAGTATACTTTAACTTTGTCGATCTCTAGCAGAGATCTGATGAAAAAGTTATTTGTTTCCTTTAAACAACTAAACAGAAATTTTTCTTTTGACCCGATTCTAAAGAACTATGTTGCTAGAAAATGTGGAGTAAAGAGGGGATAGAAATCTATTGGTTACAGAGCTTGTATCGGCAGCTCAGGTGGCTTGGATGTCACCCTTATGGTCTTCTGATGTTACTTCAGAAAGATTGTACTGTCAGCAGGAAAATGGGTCTTTTTGAAAAGATTTTCTCCTTTACCAAAGGCGTCTTATGAGATGTTAAGCTCATTAGGAAACCAGAAGAAAATCCAGCTGAACTTTTAAGTCTTTTTTTTCTTTTTTTCCTTTTTTTTTTTTTTTAAACTTTTGGTCATTAAGAATGTGAAAAGGGGCTTAGCTTTTTGAGCAGCTCCAGGGAAAGACGGGGAGGAGAAAAATGTTGAGATCTTATGACTACAGTTGTTAATATACAGTGGCGATAGTATTCAAGCTGCGATAGTTAAAGGTCTGTCAGCACCTCCATTTGAAACTCAGTCTTTTTAACATTTATTTTTCCAAAAAGAGGTCCAGGATTCGTTGAATTTTAGCATACAAAAACACATCCTGGGAGAAAATTCTCTTTGTGAGATTTTAAATACATGGTTTGCATTGTACATGCTAGAAATAATTCAAAGTGTCCCAGCCTGAGACATACTTTTCCATTTATGTCCAGCTGTCAGGCATTTATTTGTGTGTGTGTTCATATATAGAGATCTATGAGAATGCGTTTGTACGTGTATGTGTGAGTATATATTGTCCTACAACCTGAAAAGGACTATCCTTGTCCTTAAATGTTAAAATAGGCCTTATCTTTCTGCAAGTTAATAGCACCTTGCAGGAGGAAGTCTTGTTACCTGCTCAATCAACAGGAATGAGATCCAGCTACCAGCTGTTCTCTTGCCAGGTCAAGAAAGCAGCACAGATTAAATTTTGAATTTTGACTTTATAAAATGCACTATGCAGATAGACAAAGCAAGAATGTTTTCCTTAAAACCCACATTCATATGATAAAGGATCCTGTTACAGAAATCAGGAATTTCTGCTTGTTTAGGGTAGCTCATCATTGTCAGGGAGAAGTACTACTCAGCGGTCTTTCCCATGTTGTTTGCTTTCTTAGGTAATTCCTGTTTTTCCACTTGCTTTGTGCAGCAAGAGACAATAGAAGTCAATTTTGTGAAAAAGTAATAGAGTATAATTTAAGAATTTGCCTTATCAGTGATTGCTGTCATTGGCAGTTTCAAGAGAGTACATGTATCTGAAATGAAAGCAAGACTAAGACCAATGCATTTCCTCAGGAAAAAGGTGGTTAAGACGTTCTCTAGGGAGAAAGATCATACATAGCATTAATGGATACAGATTCTTGCCATAAAACAGTATATTTGAAGCAGGAAAGGAAGAGGACCACTATCCACAACCCTAATGAGTGGTGAGGCATGCAGGAGCCACAACAGAACCTTACTGCGAAGGGATGTGCAGATGTGGGACTGAAGGAATAGTGTCCCAAGGGTGAGGTAAGACTGTTTCCACCTGTCATGATGGAACTATGGAGGCAGAGTCTGGTTAAGGTAACTCTCTGGAATTTTCTTGTGGAAGGCTTGGGTTGTAATATATATGAATAACACAAGCACCAAAGTCTAGAAAGGTAATGTAGTGTGTGTTATTTCCATCACAATGGAAATGATGAGAACTGAAAGATGTCTGCTTGGCTTATCATGGGAGGTTAATTTTTATCTTGTTTGACCCTGTTTGCTCATATTGAGCCTTTTAATTATATCCTGTTATCCATTTCTCCATTTGTCTTTTTAAATATCAAGGTGGCTGTTCTGTATTTTCATTATTTTATTGCATGGAAATTACTCAAATTCATGCTCCTCTATTTTGGCTATTGTATACTTTTATCATAATGTCATGGTGTATAAGGCCAAAAAGGCCATAGATCCTTGAATCTGATCTTCTATCTATACTGCAGTTTCACCCTGTCTGTGGTTTAAATGTAGATTTGGCTAAACTTATGTTTCAGAAAGCCATTGAATCTTGATCTGAAGAACTGGAGAATTTATTCATGTATTTATTTCCAAGTTTGTTCCAGCTGTTAACAACCCTCACAGTTAAAGACTGGTGCCTAATCATACTCATTTTTTTTGATTCAGCTTTCCTGAGACCCACTTGCAGGGCCAGGAATTTTAAAAAGAGGAGCATCCGTAACACTGGTCTCCAGGTTTGTTATTGTTATAAAAATTGCTATGTTGTGTTTGTATGCTGAGGGTACAGAATATTTTATATAGACATTGAAATAAGGGAAAAAAAGGAAGTCTCTTCTCAGTCTCTTGTAACACAAAGTGTTGCAACATAAGTAATGAAGAGCAGTGATTTGTGTGCATGGCCTACGGAGGATCCGGTCTAATTGAGAAGAACAATGAGGCTGGTAAAGGGGCTGGAGAACTGGTCCTATGAGGAGCAGCTGAGGGAACTGGGGTTGTTTAGCCTAGAGAAGAGGAGGCTGAGGGAGATCTCAGCCCCGTCTACAACTAGCTGAAAGGAGGTTGTGGTGAGGTGGGTGCTGGTCTCTCCTCCCAAGTGACAGGTGATAGGATGACAAGAAATGGCTGTAAATTGCACCGAGGAGGTTCAGATTAGACATCAGGAAAAATTTCTTCACTGAAAGGGTTGTCAGACTTTGGAACAGTTGCCCAGGGAGGTGGTTGAGTCGCCATCCCTGGAGGTGTTTAAAAGGTGGGTAGATGAGTTTCTTGGGGACATGGTTTAGTAAGGGGACAGGTATGGTTGGTCTTGATCTCAGAGGTCTTTTCCAACCAGATGATTCTATAATACAGATTGTTTTATTTGCTGTGGTAATATATACTTCTGCTTTTCTTATCCATCTGATGGGGAATCTTGATATAAGAAGTGAACAACTTCAAGGCAGCATGCTATGTCAATGCAGAAG
The DNA here is from genome assembly GCA_033558185.1 of Dromococcyx pavoninus. Lineage (NCBI taxonomy): Eukaryota > Metazoa > Chordata > Aves > Cuculiformes > Neomorphidae > Dromococcyx > Dromococcyx pavoninus. The sequence goes on from JAUMJL010000025.1 coordinate 3,058,800, forward strand.
AGAGCCCACAAGAATAAAGCCAAAGTTTATGACTAAACCTTGCGTTCAACTTTTAAGAGATTTAATCACATTCCTAGGGACAAGCATGTGCTCATATAATTCCTCTGTAAGTAAATACATACTAAAATACTGATATTAGGACTATATCAGTGCAGAGTTATAGCATGTCACTATGTCTCAGGCCTTCAGGTGAGATGCAAGAATATAGGCCATTCACCTAATACAATTTCACTTAAAATTAATATCAATATTAAAAGACAATACTTAGGCAACAGATGCTTCTAGTTTACTTATTACTTATTAGAATTATGTTAGAATTATGTTAGAGTTCACCCTATACAATACTGGCACAATATAAAGGGAAATTAATTTTCACTCTGACTAAGAGCTACAGGTATAAATATAGTTGCCTAATGGTGTTCTCTTTTCATTTACAGTGATGGCTGCTTTCCAGCCTATCGGTCTTGTTGCTGGTGATCTTATTCTCCCCTTATATTCTCTTTTTTACATTCTCCTGTATAAAAGCAAAAAGAAGGCAGAGAGGTATCTTTTACTCTGCAGATTTTGCACTGTGTCTTGTAGGTAGAGAACATGTGAAAACCCTTTAGCACCAATATTTTACATATAGCCCTGGTAACACTAATTGGGTCCTTTATTCTAATAATTGATGCTGCAGTGGAGGAAGGAATTGTCTGACATTCCTACAGCAGTTTGAAAACTTGCTCCTCAATCTTCAAGTGACCCATGGTGTGGGGTAGTGGGAAGAGAGCTAAATTTTAAACAGTTTTTATTTGGATTCAGTTGAATGCCAGATGAAGATTCAGGCTGGCTTTTTTTTTTTTTCCCCAAAAAAAATATTTCTCTCAGTCCAAGATGAGAAGCAGTGTCTCATACTCCATTGTTCCTTTTTCTTCCCCACAGTAGCATATTTTAAAGATGGAAATTCAGCTATCTATTTCCTTACTTTTGTCAGTTTGGGTCATAGCCTTAATGTTACTTAAACAGTTTCTTTAAAGTAATGAAGCCCTTAATATAGACTTAATAATGCAATGTAAGGCGGTATGGATTTCCTTCTGTCTAAGGTTCAGAGGCCTTTATCTGAATAATACATTAGATACTTTTATTCACTAGTGAGGCTTCGTAACAGGAAAAACTTTGAAGAGAATGTCTATCCTATCATTAAATTGATAATAGACGTGTTCTTTACTTTTTATTTCTTTTGTAACACATCTTTTACCTCTGACAGGTTTCTCTAGGAATTAAACAGGGACTGTAGGATACTTTTACCAGCATGTAACAATGTGGTCACATAACTTGTTGCAAGCATAAATAACTGTGTTGAGGAAAACCTTATCAAAAGGTTCTTTGATAGTTGCATGTTACTTGTATTGTTATTATATACAGTGCTGTAATGTGAAGTAGAATACTGTTTTAATATTTTTTTGGTGTAAGAGGCATAAACAAAGGTTCATTTTAAGTTTTAATTGAAATTGCTTCTATGAAAATATGTTTACATTACTATAACAAATTTGCATTAAGTGATACCTATATAACTGACCTTTTATTTTCCCCACTGAGTTGAATATCTGTGTGCCTTCATTTGAAAAGAGAAGGCTTTTAAACAGGTTTTAATATGGCAAAATACAATAGTGTTTTCAACATATGTATAACAAAGAAAACAAATGCACTTGTTTAACCCAGAATGACATACTCTGTATCTTGCTATATTTTGTATGTTTAAGTAATCCCAGCTTTAGAGATCTTAGAAAGATCCACCAGAATGCTTATTAATTGTTAAGAACTGTTAACCAGTTTATGCTGTTGAAGAAAAGTGACAATGTCTTGGCTTTTCTTGTTTGCATTCGTAACCTGTTTTCCCCATTTAATCTGTGTTTAGCACTTTCACTTTCACCCTCCAACAAAGGTGTTTCAAATGAAGAGCTAGAAAAAAATGCATAGAATTCTGCACAAAGTTTAAACTGTTTTTCTAAACCTTTCAGATGAAATTCTCAGCTGATATGGACCAAAACAACCTCAACTTTGATAAGTTATTTTGTACCTAATGAAAGTGAAAATCTGTTTCTTCTGATTGTATCTTAGCACCCTGATGTGTATCAAAGTAAAAAACAACTGAATATGAAAAAAAAGTATAAGAACTGGTCCAAATTCCTTGTCCAACAGAACTCTAGAGGCAAATAACACAAGAGAAGATATCTGGGTATTTCCAGTTTTCACTTATAGATAGAAAATTGGTTTTGCATGGTTTTCTGTGAAGAAAAGAAATTTTGTAATAATCTCTCTCTGTGAAATATCTGATACATGCTTTTTGTCATTTAAATAGTAAAATCTTTAGGGTTCACTATATTACTATAAACCCAGAATAGCTTGACGGAAATGTATGAAAATATACTTGATGTGCAATAAGATAGACATTTTTGAAGAATACTTCATGTCATTTATAGATATGTATTCTCATTTTAACTAGGCTAAGAAGAGTTTTGAGCTGTCATATACTACTACAAATCCAAATTGCAGTGAATAATGTTACTATTTTTCAAAAAATAACAATTCTTACACATTTCTTTAAAAAAACCCATGCTTTTTCCTGATCTATGGTTAAGAATTAGTAAATATACTACAGTTCTTTGTTGATGAACAGTAACTCTGGTTATTTGTAAATTTAAGTTAAAAAAACCCAAGAACATTAATTTGAGTAAGGTATATATCTGCATTATTATTTTGTATTTCAGTTATATCTTGAAATGAATGATATAATTAACTGCAAATGATCAGATTGTGTTGACCCCAGCATGCATAATTTTCCTTTTCTTATTGTTTATATCTATTTGTAGCTTTGTGTAATGGACTCAATAATTTTTATCAATTGCAGATCCATACTGAAACGTATGAGGCAGTAATTGACTTATTAGTGAAATTAATATGATTTATTACTTCTGGCTAAATGCTTTGAAAAAAATTGGCCCTTTAGTTTGGCATTCTTGTAGATGTCAAATAATTTTTGTAAAAAATATTCAATAAGAGGGATTTATGAGAACTAGCTGTGACAATGACTTATACATTCTCTTTTAGAGTTCATCATGTAGCAAGAAGTGAGAATGTCTTCCAAAATCCAGAAATACACATTAGCCTGTAAGCTTTATCTTACCATGTGTAGTGAATAGTTGCTTTCTGCTTTTAAAAATCGTTGTCGAACTTTAAATAAATTTATTTCATTGGATATATGATGCTAATGTAATCTAAAACTTCATATTTTCAGTTTTGATCATTTCACTTCCTTTAACTCAATAGTGCTTTTATAATTCAAGCAGAAGTGTTTTGAGAACTGATGCTGTCCACTACACTTAACAACTTTTTTCCAAGAAAATTATTATTGAAGGAAATGAAGGTGAAATAGGCTATTATTGATTTCAAAGGTAAAGGACTTGACTATTTACTTTAATCTTAAGTTTCAACCAGTTAACGTAATGATGTCAATAATTTTACAGCAGATTAATGAACACATATTGGGATAGGAAAGTTCACAATCTTTTATATATTGCATGAATGGACCTCCCAGTTACCTAGAAAACATTAATTAGCCTTTAGTGTTTCAAGTGCAAACCTAAAGCTCACAAAAACATTGGACTGATTGCAAGAGAGCAGTTTTGAAATGAATCTATTAGCTAAGGTAGAAAGGGAACTGGGAATATAAAAAACTATTCCCTCCTTGCAGATCTTGCTACTTTATAAATCAGAGAAAGCTGAACTTATCAGAGATACGAAGATGAGACACAAGAAAAGCAACATAGCTGTGCTAGAGTATATTGCTGAACTGTTCAATACTTCCTGATGAATGAGACTATTATTCCAGGAGTTCATGACAAAACCCCCTTCCTTTGTTGACAAGGGGACATTTTGTTGAAAATTCATATTTGAATATTAAAAAAAAACAAACAACAAAAGCCCAAACCTTGGCCAGCTGATGCTTGACTTGTCAGTAGGGAATAACTTTTGATCATGGTGTGGATAAGATCTGGCTGACACCCCCCCCCCGGGAAAGAATATGTTTATTCAAACAGAATACTGAACTTTCTGGAAAAATAATTTAGAGAAAGCCATTTAAACATGCCACTCCAAGGGATCCTTCTCTCTACACCCTCAGACTGCAGCACTAAACTTCCTAGTATGAGTGAACACAGCAATGCACTGATGACATGTCAGAGGGGTTAATTTTGCATCCATACAGGGCCTGGAGTTTTCAATACAGTTGGACAGAAATGCACACTAAAATGCACATAGAAAAAAAAGATCGAAATACCGATTCAATTCTTCCTGCATTAAAATAATGGAAGTGAAGGTAATATTAAAAACCAAGAGGAAATATGTACCCTCATCCCCATGTCAAGGTGTATATTGAACTTTTCTGGTGTACTGCTAAGTTTTCTGTCAGCTGCATAATCAGCAAAAAAGAAGTGTCCATTCTCAGCAGGGTATCACCACAAAGTCTGGATGGGATTCAGGAGGTGAAAAAGAAGGGACTTTCCTGATCACAGGAATTTTTCCCTACTGCATGACAAAAGATTTATTCCAAGTAATGACAGTATCTCACAGATCTAGTGGGAAATTTTAGGTAGTTTAAATATAGCAGGAGTTAATACTTTTTCCCCTATGTTTTTTTTCTGCTTCTAATGCATCATAAATACTAACTTTCCCTCAGCAGTGGAAGTTTCTGCACTGTTAATGTCTCTTGTGACTAAAATTTCACAAATTCAGTCTCAAATTAAACAACTGAACACATTTTACTATTTTACAGTTATGTGAAGCATATGGGCTCATTTAAAATTTGTGTTCATTTAAATGGCTGAAGATAGAAACTTGGCTTACATTTTCATCCTCGAAGGAAAACAATGGTTGTTTCAAAACTATGACCTATTTGCATTTTTGTGTATTGATAGCTTACTATGTTTTTTTCTTTCAGGGTGTTTTAAAGCTTTCATTAAAAATACTTTTACACCAAATACTTTTATAGTATTTCTAGTTATACAGGCATTTATTAGAAGCTGCCTTAACTGGAGAAGCAGTAGTTAACAATTTATGTTGCTGACCCTTAAGTAAAAACTGAGTTAATTATTTCTACCTTATTAATAAGTCAAATAAAGACATCTCAGTAAAAAACTTGTTATTTAAATTTGATTTATTTAATCTTTCCTTTTACTCTTCTGTAAACAACAGAGCTTTCCTTTATGGGGCTGTTTCTCAAGGACATTTAAGATAGGGAGAGCACTGAGGAAAAATCAGTGTCTCTTTAGGATGGATCCTTTCTCTTCACTGAAACCTTAGTAGAACTTTTTCCTGTCTTATTTGCTTTCTAGATAGGGAAAAAAAGATTTTTCTTGCCTTTTTTTTTGCATTCTTCAGAATTATATAGTGATCACAGGAAGTTTGAAATTTATGGGGAATGCAGGATCACCTGGCAAATACATACTTAGGTGGAGTATGAAGCTCTAGTTTTTTAGAATTTCTTTCCTATTAAATACCTCATTATTTAATTGTAATATATGTGGCTTTTAGACCATACTCACACATTGTTTTTACTTCCAGATTTCACTCTGTGACCCGGGGCATATCACTTAACCTCTCTGTGCTCCCACTTACTCCTTTGCAAAATGGGGAAAATAGAATTAACCTAATAAAGATTCACATTTGTCTTGCACATTATCGTTAATGGGGCTGTGAATCACAACAGTGGAGTGCTTTGATGTCCCCAGATGATGCTGTAATCATGAAACTATTATTTTGTATTTGGGCAAAATAGCTGAAAATGGATCTGCATAAATTATACAGGAATAAACGATACCTCTTAATGATTGCATGCATTAGTTAAGCTGCTAGTGAGATTTGTGAAGCTGTTCTTATGTGTAGGATCCCTCACAGCTTGAGTCTTTCTCAGACTGGCTGTTCCACCTAACAATTTTATATTAATAAGGTCTAAATCAAGCCTAAAGTTCTTTTGTTTCTCTTCATTAATTTTCTTTAACAACATAAAAAATGTTTGCAGTTCATCCAGTTTGGAAATAGACCCACAGCAGGGTAAAGGGCCAGAGGGAAAGGTCATAGTGATTTGAGGAGAGGACAGCACCAAGAAAGGTCACGTGAACGTCCTGAGAGGTGTTTGGCACCTTGCTGAGTGACTAGGGAGGACACAATGACCTCTCTGACAATGGGTTGTTCCATTCCTCCTGCTCACACTACTACAGCTGAAAGGTTTCTCCACCTCTGCTGCATTCCCATGCACATTCAGAGGGAGGGATGGAAGGACGCAGTCTGTTAGCTTTCCCACTTGAGATGAAAAAGGGAGAACAGCCAACCATCATTTAAAGGACCAGGGCTCAAGCACTGCTAACCTGCAATCCTACCACAACAATTGAGAGAAATCCTTTCCTTCCGCTATCAGAACAATAATTAATATTCTCACTTATTCCTTAGGTGACTACATTTTTTCCATCTTGCCAGACAAATCAATCAGTAATACTTATTTAATATTAGTAAAATAATGAGGAATACTCACATTATCTTGAAACATTCCCACCTCCACATCTTTCTACTTTTTTCTTTTACATAAGAATTTTTTTCTCTAATTGACCATGAAAATAACCACATTGAGACTTTTGGTAGAAACAACACGCTTTTACACCTTGGCTTGTCTAATTCTGCTTTTGTGTGAATTACCAGCAAAACCACTGGCAACACAATATTTCCAGTGCGTAGTTATGGAACAGGAATGTAGGGGATTAGTTTAGTAATATTCTTCAACTTCTCCAGGCAATATGTTCTCAGTTGTTCACTATCCAGTCCTTAGAAAGGTTGTCTCAATATTTAATATCTGATTATTTATTTTTGGTTATTTATTATGTTTAAGTGCTGTCTGGCATAGAAACATGCTGAGCTCTGGCCAGGTAGTATATCAAAGAAATACAGAGAAACATAAATGCATCTAATCACTTATCAGGAAGTAGGTACTTATGCACCACTGATTTCATCAGGGGCTTAGTGCTTCAGCTTATAAACACCTTTCTGAATTGGTCCATAATTGTTAACTGAGTTGATTGCCACTGGTCATGATTTTAAAATTTCATTCAGTAGCTAGTCTACAATATTTGTAGCAAGCTGTTCTAACTAAGGATAAGTCCTTGACAGAAAGTTTCTCACTGTGCTATTGAAAGAGGAAAGGTGACAGGTCAATATCATTCTCTTTTTCCATTGGAGTAAATCAATAAATAAAACTTTGGGTCCTTTACTTAATCCTATGATATTAAGAATATAAATTCACTTCATAAAGACTCCCCTCTCCGGAGTGAATTCTGAGGAGAATGAAACAGGCTCTGATGGCATTAGCACTCACTACAGTAAAGCACTTATAAGTGGAGGGTGAAGGCTGGAAAATGATACAAAAAGCCCCAAATATCATAACAAAGCAAAATACACTTTCATATGAATATTTCTTCCTTGTTTGAGGGAGACAAGGATAACATCTTGTGTCTAGATGTTTCACAGCTCAGCTCTCACTTTTAATTCAATAAATTCTCATCCTTCTTCTCATCCTCCAGTGATCTTAAGGTACCACGTGGACAGAATTCTCCAGTTTCCTTTGAGACAATAGTTGTTCCATGTTGATGTTTTCCATTCTTGGACTCTGCAAACTCTCACAGAGAGCTGTAAGGATAGTAAAAAGTACCTGAGAGGAGTGAAATCTGCTGCCCTCCATTTCTAAGTGAGCACCACCTCCAAACTGAGCTGTTAGCCTTTCATTTCCCTGTTTCTTAGTGTCCTGACAGCAATCAGTGAAGGAGTTGCCTGCAATACCTGAGCATCATGATCTTATGTTATGTTTCTAACCTATAATATACTTTGAAGAAGAAATCCTTGATGTGCAAGTTTGAGACACTGTCAGAAACGCCGCCAGAGATGTAGCCTGCTTCCAGGCATTGCTTTACTGCTCGTGAGTCTTGTGTTTGTCCACTCAAAGCTAGGACCTTTGACACATGCTTAATTCCTCATGGTCCCAGCTACACAGAAGGCAATGCTTTTTTATAAAGATATTAATAGAAATGTTGTGTGACTCTGTATTGCCATTAGGTTATAGTCTAGAGTTATTCTAGATCTCAGGAGTGTGAATCCACATCAGACGAGGGAATCCTTCAGGATCTCCTCTGAAACAGTGGTTATATTTATGAAGTAAATGTTCTGAACATAAGCAATATCTTCTTCTTCTGTTTGCTATTAGACAAAAAGCCGTGTATATATCAATTGCATCACTCCTTTTTTTCACTTAAAAATATCTTGGACAATAGTGCTGCTTTACCTTTCTCAAAGCTGTACATATACCACTGTTCATTATGTCTTCTACAAGAACATCTTATGCATTTTTCCATGTTAACACCTTGTGTTACTTGCTGGTCCAATAAAAACATTTTCTGCTGAGCATTTATAAAGCCCTGTGATACCGAAAAACAAAATTTCTGTTCAGCCACTCAGTAAAACCTGTTTCTGAATTAGAGATGATTAAACCTCAGATACCTTCAACAAAATGCATCTATTTCCTTAGCACGTTTTTCCTTATTCCATAATAAAACCACAAGTGCTTCTGCCACACATTTAATTGATCAATATTTTTGGCTTATAAAAAAATCTTTGCATGTTCTATTTGAAGTACCAACTACGCAATCCAAATCCATAACTCTCAACATGGAAAATGTAGTTTTTAACTTATATTGCCAAATGACTTCTCAATTTTAAATTTATTGGGTTTTTTAACCACCTCTTTAAAATATTGGAAAAGAGTGTGAGGAAAAGTGTGAGAGACACGGTATCAGGTTAACAGCAGTCATTCCATAATGAAAGATAATTCTTGTTAAAAAGAATAGCTCTTTTCCTAATGCCTCTGAATATATTTGTTAATGTACTTTTAGAAGTACATAAAATCTGAAGATACCTAAACTGCTATCATTTATCCCAGAAAGCATGCTATTCTTTTGAAATAATTTTTCCAGTTGTTCATTATCATAGCATCATAAGGGTCTCAGTAACTGCAGTTCTTCCTTGACTGAATCCTAGACTGTCCATGTTGTATTGTGCTGTGGCTATTTGCAATAATGTACCTTTTAAGGGAAAACCTCAAAAAATGGTCTTTGGTAGTGAGTTGAAAGAGAAACCTAAGTCAGTACCAACCAAAACTTTCTCTTTTCTAAGATGTGACAGCTAGCAAAAGAGAAGTAGATGGGTCACTGACACTCCTTATATGTGCAACAGCTAAAATCTCTCCTTGGATGCATATGCACACTTGTTTGCTCTAATCTCAAGTGCTGGTTGGAAGTGAGTCGAACTAGAAACAGAATATAAAAATAGGAATGGGGTAGTTCATCTACTGAAAATTGTGTCCATTCTTGAGTGATGTAACTCAGATGGAAGAATTTGTTTCTTCTTTATCTCTCACATATTTAACTTTTGGCTCCACTGTTCTGTTTGGTTGCACCATGTTCTGTTCAAAGAATGTAAACTTCTTCCTTCTGGAAATATGGGCTTCCCAGGGCTACCCTATAGCAACGATTATCGTCTCTTCTTTCAAGTTCTTACAGTCTGAGTGCAATCCTTTTATGTTTGATATGTTTTGACTAGCACAGGTTAAAACTTAAGCTGTAACCTTGCAATACTCAACCTGTAACATTTTCTGTCAGTGTATTGTAGCTAAGCATTTCAAAAAACTGTGCCCTGTCTTTTCCCTAGCATAAATATACAATACACATACCACTCCTGACAAAAGAAGCCTTTTTTTTCCTAATACTGTAACATAAATGGTCTCTGTGTCATGATGATGGACACCTCCTATGTGTGTACAAGCAGCCCACTCTTCAAAGAGTCTGCTTTGTTTCCATAGGGAAGTGTAAAGCAGAGCTTTTTAGCTGGGAAGCTCTGAAATTCTGGTAGGATTTCTACTGCCTAAATTACTGAAACAGCGTTCTGGGAGATAAAGGCCTTTCAGCTTATTCCAAAGAGGAGCAAGGGCTAGACATCCGGTGTTGTGGCTGATGATCTTTCCAGAGGCAATAGGTTCAAACAGGATTGCAGTACAGTTTTCTTAGAGAAAACTGTTGAGATGGGAAGATTTGCAGCACTAGTTTCTTCCTCTGGTGGGTGTAAGTACTATGTAACTGATTTGTTTCCAAACAGCTTAAGTCAAGTGTGGAAGGAGGGGTAAATCTTTACTGCTCTTTTCCTTTAATACATTTGAGTGCATATTTAAAGGCGCAAACCTCATGAATTTGAGAGATGCTCTTTCATTAAAACAATTCCTGTTAAATATGTATCTCTATTTAACCTTCATTACATTTCAGTGTTCTTTTCTATCCCCCAGGAGGATACTTTGTATCTCTTGTGGAAACAGTGATGGGAAAGACAGGAAAGGAAGAAGTGGACATCACTGAAGAAGGTAGATGTGATAATTAGGTCTGGAATAAAAAATGCATATTTTGTGTATTACTCTAATGCTTTCACCAACTACTCCCTGCCCCTCCTCTGCTGAACTCTGGCAAGCTAGTGACATCTATGCTTGCTTAATTAGAAAGCTTCATTATTTCCTATACCACAAAGTCTGCTTTTTGTTTTTATAAGGACTTGGCATAGTTGTTTTTATTTTTTTTGTAAATTCTAAGAACAAGGCCAATTAGACTGTGGTTAATGGTGATTACTTGTAGCAGAAAGTCAAGGCTGAAGTCATACAACTGTTCGTGCACCTTCTGCATTCCCTTGTGCAGATCTGTGCTGAGCATCCAACGCCTCCTTCCAGATGAACAATAATCTACCAAACTCTCTATTACAGACCAAAAGGAGAATTTCTAATTATCCTGCAGAATCAAAGGTATGCTGTATGTATACTCCACATTTTACAGCCTGGAGACATAGAGAGTGTATATCATCAAGCTGTTTTCTGAATGGAAAGTTTAAAACACACTCTTGCAAGCAGGACAACAAGAAAGCAGTTGATTTCTGCAGCAAGTTTTTGTAAATAGAGCCCTTCCCTTTCACATTCTGTATGCTAATGTTCTTTAAACGCTGGTTTGAATACTTATTCCCCTGGCTCCTACTCTTAATTAAACTTCCATCATTTCTAGACAATGTCCTACTCCTCCCTCACTATGTGCCACACATTCTTGTATCAGGCATTTTTACCCTTATTGGCACAGTCTGCTTGCTCCAGAATTATCTGGCAGCTCTGCATCAGTCTATTTATTTCATCACATGATTGTTTTAGTGTTGTTTGAAGCAATATTTTGGAGACAGACATAATCATATTATACAGTTCCTCACCTTATTAACTGACACAGAGCTGTTCCCCATTAGACAATTGATCCTGGGCAGATGAAGCCATTAAAAACAGTACTAATTATTTGAAGAGTGGAGGCAGTAATACAGGCTGCATCACTTCCTTTCATGCTTAGGGAAGTTCATGTTCCAGACAAATAATAATTGATATGTAGTCTTCCTTAATTGTGGTCGTTAACAGCCAGTACTATAATGACAGGCTGACAATCTCTGTCTAGCCTATTGTATGTTTATTTCTGAATCCAAGAACCACTGAATAACAATTTTGGTTTAACTTGAACTTCATAGAATATACTTTAAATGTCAATATAATGAGAGCTGGGCAGCTAACCTTAACTTGTGAGTTATTCTTTACATGTCTCCAGGTGTCAGCTGTTTGTCTTGGAAGACTGTGCGCCTGTAATTACACTGAATTATGGCATGATACATTAGAATAAAATACAATGGTTTAAATGGGAATCCAAAAAATACTGCATTAAATCCATAAGCAGGAAAACTAAGCATCTAACTTAATTTCAGTGTATTAGCTGTAGACTAAAGGATAAAAAAATCATACAGTCTTTAAAGAAAAGAGTGCTTAGACTTCCTCTTCGAAAAACATGTTCTATTTTTAAAAATCCGCCTACATGTATGCACATGTTTATATGTGTGCATGTGTTTGAATATTCAATGCATGTATTACAGGAAGCTGGCAGCACTCTATAATTTAGTTTGTAAAAACACTTTCATTGCTGTCCTCTAGCTTCACTCATAAATATCAAAAATATTTGCTTTTGAGCTAAAAATCCTAGTTTCTTGGTGATTTTTTTTTCTTTTAGGTACCCTGAACAAATACTCAGCTGTCCTAGAATTCAACAAGGTACAAAAAAAAAAATCACAGTTAAAGCAGAATACTCAGTTTCAGCAAAAACAAACATCTGAAACAGTAAGCATTAACTAGGTTTAGTTGATTTGATAAAGTTATTTTTAATATTAAACAACATTTTATCCATTTTAAAACAGGGTTGATCTTCAAAGTCTTATTTCTCATTTTCCTGTTTTTTTTTTTAAACAAAATGAACCAAAAAATACAAACCTTTCTCCAAGAAAATTAAATGCAATCAAAACAATGTCTGAGAGAGATTAAAAGATGACAAATACTGAGATCTTGAATATTACAGGTCTAACAATACTAACTAATCATATTTGGTTTCTCACCATTTCCTTTGTTGTCCCTCTACTTACTGCTCAGAAAGTGCTGTATTTTTGGGTTTGAGGTAGGAAGTTTGTGGGTTCAGAATAGTGTTCCGAGTTAGTCGGTTTGGATTTTATTGCTGACTGTGAGATCTTGCACAGGTCACTGACAGCCAACCCCCCCTTTATTTATTTGAATAGTCAGTCTCATTAAAGCCTGTCAATGAAATCCTGGCTGCACTGAAGTCAGTGGCAAGACTCCAATTAACTTTAAGGGAATGAGAATTTTCTGTTAAGATTCTAGTCTTATATATATGCTTATATAAGGACGTAAGCATAGTTCCTTCTTGCTTTTCAAGATGAAGTTTAACATTCACATTGCCAGTATTCAGACACATAGATAGCAACAACTTCATCACATTCTACAGGTTTCAAGGAGGAAAAGAGCTTGACTGTCGTTAGGATCTTGGCATGTCCCAGGCTTATGTTACTATAGCCTTGATGGTTCAGACACTTGCAGGAAGAATGTAAACTTTCTATTACACAGACATCAACAGATGCCTGGAATTTAGCTCTTCTACAATAATGAGTTCTTACCTCTTTAATTAATTCAGCACTTCTTTGAGAACTGTAAGAGTTTAATATTTTTACTTCTCTATTATTGCTTTTTTCTGTTGTTCATAAATGCACTCTAATTCAGTGAGATTTGTGCGAGTCAGAAAAAGGCAAATTGGGTCCTTTAACACAACACAATTGCTGTGATTTTGTATCAAATTTACCAATCCTGTTGAAGTCATTGATGTGACTTTGACTTCAGTGGATTAGGCTCATCTGAATTTAAGATCCTACTGGCAGAAATAGCTCAGCAGTGAACAGGGAGAGAGAGTATACGGGGAGAAGAACAATAATTTATGATACTCTCCTGCAACACAAATTTTTTTTCAGAGCATGGGATGCATCCAGGGTCCTTTTGCATTTTAGTGCTGCAGTCATGCTCACTAAAATGGGTAAGCCACAGAAAGCTGTACTAGTTTCTTTTTCCTTTTTTCTTGAAGGATGCTGCATAGAAATATTCTGGAGAGAAAGCGAGAGGAGTGGCTGTAGATGCATATAGTAATACATACATAGCCATAACGAACAATTCTCTACTGATTTGGGCTCTGATGGTGTCAAAAATCTCCATTGATTTTGATAGTATTTCAGAGACATCCTTTGTCCTTCAAATGGGGAAATAACTCTAGAAGGACTGAGTTTGTGCACTGCGTAAAGTCACGTGTAACTCACTTTTCTATTTTTGCATGTTAAATCCAACTTTATCAATGTTCAAGTTTACCTTTTTCTTTACACCATTGAAGTTATTAAAAATAAACCAAATATTATGAGGAAAAATATTTGCTGGAGTCAAATTAACAGTTGCAGCCATTTAATGTAAGGTCCTCACAGGGCAAAACACAAGGACTTTGTGATTCAAGGAAATAGAAGATAACTGAAATCTCGCCTGATGTATGTTAAAATTAGGGAATAGTTTTGACAATTAAATAAACAGGAAACATGGTATAAAATATATTATAATAATTCAAACCCCCATATAAGTAATGAGTTGAGCTGTATAAGACATGAACATGCCTTTTTGCAAAAAGAACTGGAGAATGATGTGAAAGAAAGAGAAGACGGTTACTGAAGCTCAGGTAGGAGAGCCGTGTACCTGCTATGCTATATAGTTACCTGTGTTCATGTTTGTTTGTAAGGAGCTGTTTTGCGATGGTCAAATTTAAAACGCCCATTTAGAAATTAATAAAACCCAGGAAAAATATTTAACTGTAGTAAGGTTGGTATTGCATAAATATATTTTTATCTATATCTAGACCTATGTGCTGTGGCATACCATGGCGAGCGAAGCAAGAACAACACATCAATATGATGCAGATTCAAGCTCATTTATTAGCTGCTTCAGCAGATATTTATAGTGTGTGCTTCTTCCATACATGCAAACATTGGCAGATTGTGATTGGTTACATATGTCAATCCTTGTGCCTAACTTAAGCATTTAATTGGTCATTTTATGATCCCTTATTTGCATGTCTTAGAACACATTAGCAACTTTGTATCCTATTTGTACTTTGCACAACTTATCCTAAGGGAACTGTTCTGACCGAAGTTTAACCCTCTCTGCTCCTCTTCAGAACTGTCCTTGAGGCCTAAAACTCCTGACAGTCATTCAGGATTGCCAATGCCCCAACATTTCCCCCTTTCTTTTCAAAAACAGAATCAATAGCACGATTTACATACGATTGAATGCATCTTATCAAACAGGGAACTATAAGCAACAACAATAATATAACACACAAAATTGTCAAAACTTGCTTAACTAAATCTCTCAGCCATCCTCCTATACCTAAAGATTTCAGCCAATTGTCAAACCACCCATCGTATACTGTTATGTCCGAGAGGTGTCTTTGTAAGTCCTTAATCTTTTTGTGGATGCTTTCAGAAAGATTCATACAGATGCTGATTCATACTGATGCTGATCATAAAGATTCATACAACACATCCCCTCAAAATCCTCACATCCATGGCCTTGTGCTAACAATAAGAAATCTATGGCTACTCGATTCTGCAAAACAGCATGACGCAAACTATCTACATCGTGCAGTAAGTCATCTAAAATTTGAGACGTAATGTTAAATTCTTTTACTGCAAAACATGCCAAATTTTTAATGTTTCTCCAATTTTCAGCTCCAATTGTGCCTGATCTATAGCTTCTCTTAAGCGGTCAACAAAGGCATAAAAAGTTTCATTTGGGGCTTGTGTTATTTTAGTATATGGTGGAGCTGAAGTTCCAGATTGTGGCAATGCTAAAAATGCTGCCAATGCTGCTTTCTTAGATTGCGCTAATATTCTGGGGTGCAAAGCAGCCTGAACGGCAGGGTCACGGTGAGTCCCTATGCCCGTAAGTTCTTTTAAGGAAGCAGTACGCAATGGGTCTCCTGCTGCAAGATTTAAATTTTCCAATTGTTCAGCTTCTAGCTGTTCTTGCCACTTTGCTACCCATAACATAAAAGCAGTGGGTGTCAAAATTAGCTCCATAATTGCCCTCATATCAGTAGATACCAATTGCGAATATTTAAACAGAGCCTGTATCTGATTTTTCACCAGCTTGTTATCATGACCATATTGCAATACTACCTTTTGAAGATTGCTAACCATTTTCCAATCTAAAGGTTCCCATTCTCTGTTTCCATTTCTAACAACTACCGGCATAAACAAAGGTGAAAAAGCAAAATCTCCCTGTAAAGTACAATTTTCCACTATTCTTCTATATCGCTTTACGGGATCAAAATTTGAATTTACCGGCGGAATCCCACCCTTACCACCAACAGATTCTTTTGAAATCAAGCCCAACTGATTTTCAATATTTTGCAACCCCTGAACAATTGATTCATGAGCCCGTTTATAGGCTTCTTTAATAGCTGATCGCTTTGACCCTTTATCTAAACGAGTCATCTGAGCGAGAAGAGTTGACATCCCCTCGCGCTGCTTTTCCAGCTCTTGGCGAAGAGCCCGATATGGATTCTGAATCCTCAAACGCTCTTCCTCTTCTTCGCTCTTACTGGTACCAGGATCCAAATCCATATCTTCAAGAAAGGGTGCCGAAGAAGTTTCTTTCTTCGCCTCGGGTCCAGGATAAGATGGTGGCAAAGAGGTAGATGGCAGCTCTTCATCTGGATTCCAAGGTGGCAATTCGTCGTCTTTTCCCCAGGCTGTTTTCTCAGCCAAAGTAACTGGACTGGCCTGAATATCTGGGTCCGAATCGGATAGGGGCGGCCATACCCCGTTAATATCATTTTGACCGGATTCAAGAGACCGTACCGCTGCCTTTACGGCTGCGGCGACTTCTGCTTCACTATGTAATTGTTCAATGATAAAATGCACAGCCCGATATGTTTTTGCAAGTCCTTTTGCTTCTTTAGAGCCTATTTGAACATTTTCCCACAGCTCTTTCCCAACCTTTTGCCAAGCATTAAGGTTATAAACATCTTGAGCGGATGTTATTAACCTACGTCGCCTACACCAAAGCAGTAGGTGTGTTAGGGCTGCCTTTGTCAGTTCAGTCTTAGTTTTCTCTGCTAAATGCATAAGACTGTCGATGACAGCTTTCTCTACCGCTGATACAGCGTTTCCCATCCTGCTTTTTATTCTCTGACTCACCGGTCAGCCGTGCACGATCCGTCTTTCTTCGGGCGCCCAGCTCTCTCAACCGCTGGCTGCAGGATCCTCGCCGACTCGCAGCTTCTATCTTCAGGCCACGACAGGATCACGTCGGGGTCACCAGATGCTGTGGCTTACCATGGTGAGTGGAGCAAGAACAACACATCAATATGATGCAGATTGAAGCTCATTTATTATCTGCTTCAGCAGATATTTATAGTGTGTGCGTCTTCCATACATGCAAGCATTCGTGACTTGGCAGATTGTGATTGGTTACATATGTCAATCCTTGTGCCTAACTTAAACATTTAATTGGTCATTTTATGATCCCTTATTTGCATGTCTTAGAACACATTAGCAACTTTGTATCCTATTTGTACTTTGCACAACTTATCCTAAGGGGACTGTTCTGACCGAAGTTTAACCCTCTCTGCTCCTCTTCAGAACTGTCCTTGAGGCCTAAAACTCCTGATAGTCGTTCAGGATTGCCAATGCCCCAACACCTATGCCCATATATATGAGAACAAAACTAGATGTACAATTTAGTATGAAATATTAGTAGTAACAGCAGTATTAATATTAAATAATAATATAAAGACTTTCGTTAGCTTGCTGGATCAGATACTCTAAGTCATGGTAGCATCATTAAGGTCACAGAAACAACACTGGTTTATACCTCTAAAAACTGACCTGTTGGCAGATCTTGACCATTGCAAGAAGGCTTTGGTATGTTTTAATGGATATCTATTGTCTTTTCACTATTCCTTACGATTACAGTTTCTCTGATGGAAAGATCGGGAAAAAAAGAATGCAGAGAACTCTGAATTTTTACAATTTGAAAAAAAATAGAGAGGAAATGACTCAATATAACTAAAATGTTTTTCCATTGACAAAAAACCTCAAACTTCTGTCTTGCAAAAACCTCAGAATTCTGTCTGATATATATAGTCTCACTGTCTGAGTCGAACTTGTAGGTTTAGTTTTTATTTTGGAGGAAACTCATTGATTTAACCTTCCCTCAAGATTTTCTCACACGTGGTTCCATGTTGTCCTTTTTCCCCTTTTTTTGCAGTCTTAAGCTTTCTGTTGTATAATAGCCCTCTTTCTGCCCCAAATCAACTCTAATGAAAGAACAAAGACACTTCTGGAAAAAAACAAAGACATTTGTCAAAAAAAATGGTTACTGGATCTAGGCCTTTCACTCTCCCTGTGCTGATAGTGTGGATGGTATTGATGGTGTTTTCAAACTGTCTGTCAATCTGGTCTAAGTTTTTCAGCATGCCATTTCTCACTCTCTGTCCCCTACTATTTCTCCTGATTGTCATTCAAATTGTTCGACTAAGAGAACAAATAAATGTATACCATGAAGAACAGCAAGATGATATAACGAATGAGTTACAATAAATGCCCCCAGCATAAAACAATTATGTACCTGCTATTGTCAAAAACATTCAACATTCCCTTTGTTGAAAAGGAAACAGCTATAAATTATTCACTGGGGCACTGAAACTCTTTTAATTTTCTTTTTTTTTTTTTTGGTTGCTTCCAATTAATTCTTCCCTGAATATCCCTAGGTATTTAGCTGAGGGTAGAAATTTACATGCACAGAATTTTAGATATTTCTTGGGATTGTCAGGCTGAGTGTCCAAATTACTATTATTATTATTGTTATTGTTATTAACAATAATAATTGTTGTTGATTATGATCATCATCATAATAAAGTTTTCTGTATTTTCCTGCGTATAGTCAGAGTTCAGAAATAAAAAACATCATGCAGGATCAGTACAGGTGTGCAAGGATAAATATAAGTGGTCTTTTAGCCCACAGTATCTCTCATTCCCTAGAACTCCTCACTCTCCACTGCCCTGAAGTCTCATTCTCGTCTCAGAATTTGCTTCCTCCTGAAGTACGCACCCCAACCTCATGCTATCTTTATTTCCTTAATGACATTTTTTGTGTTTTATCAAAGGGTGTAGAATTCCTGAAGATTTTCAAGAAACAGTGCTTTTAAAGAGGCTCACTGAATGTGCAGATTGTACAGTTGTGAAAGAAAAAGAGAGGGATTTTTATGTATACCATCCCAACAAAGAAGTTTCCTGCCAAACTGTCTTCATAAACTGAGTCCCAATGTAGTGCCAAAGTACAAAGCTGATGTTCTGTCCTCACTCAAGAAACTTGGGGTAAGCTTCAAATACTGTCCTTGTTCCTGTTTATTTTCAAAAGCATAGAACATCTCAGCAGGGTAAACATCTCAGTGGGCCAAATAAATGCCTGTCATTTTAGGTGGTGCTAAAATGTGCCTGCAAAAGGATATCTGGGTTTCCTCTTCTGTTAAAGGTCTAGTCATTGTGCTTCATGCTTGTGCTTCGAGAATAACTTGTCCGTATAGAAACAGCAATGCCCAAATGATTTTGTAGATTTGTAGCTTTTCAAGTGTTACTTATGTTCAAGGTGGGCCATGCAAAGGCTGGCACAAAGGCTGTGAGTTCCCACGGTTACCTCTCCCAGCCAGATGACAATGTTTGCCCGCCATGTCTGGTGAGTGGTTGCAACAGGGGATTTTACAGTGCAGCTGTAATTGTTAGGCTGCACTATCTGCAGTAACTTAAGGCTTAAATGAGCAATGGTCTTGGTTAAATATGTCTGGAATGCATGAACTGCTCCATTAAGCTGTAAGCCCTGTAGTGGCAGATAAAATCTGCAATTAATTCCCAGCACGGTCCAGACTGTTTAAAGTCAAGATCTTCTGGGTCACAAGTACTATCTGAAGAAGACATGAAAGGTGCTGGTCCTGGAAGAAAAAAACAAATGTTGTGATTCAGTATGAGAAGCCTTACAGTCATCATGATGCAACAGTCCAAAATCTCAGGAAAGAAAAGCGTAGAAAATGGGAGTAATTTTGTTTTCCTTTTTTTATTCTATGAAATATACCTTTTAAGTATATTAAATATACCTTTTTTATTCTTTAAAAAATATATTTTTTATTTGATATATGCTGTTTAGATACATGCTGGTTTGTGGGGAATCAGCATCACTAATTCACTAAAAGGAAATCCTATCCTTTAAATTAGCAAAAAAATCAGACATTATTCAGAGATATATGATATAAGCCTGTCTCAACAGACAGTTTTGTGTTAAGTCCCATTGTAATACGCTGCTAGTGTGTGTGAAAGAGATGAAATAAGAAGTGTGCCATTAGATGAGGAAGGATATTGTATGAGGTGGTTTGTTGTGTTGCCAGGAGACTAACTCAAAGTCCCAGGAGGTTCCTCCTGGTTTTGAGTCCTTGTAATTAAAGCAGCGTTAAGAGCAGTGAAATTTAGGGAGAAGATTAGCCCAGCTGCTGTACTTCATTAGGCATTGCTCACTGGAACCGTCCTTCACCAGCTTAGTCAGAGCCACTGTTGGGAGCAGAACTTTATCAGAGGTTCTGGATTACAAGTAAGTAGCTCCTATATATCAATATCACCATCTGATCCATGAGTACCTCAATCATTACAGTAAATGGTATTAAGTCAGCAAAGAACAGAATAGGCTGCTGTGTTTGTTAGTTGGTGTTTGCTTAAAGATATTAACAAAAGGAAGAAGTACTGATTATATTTACTGTGGGTTGGGTTTTTAAGGTTTTTCCAAAGGAACAATCCTTAATATTTTGAGGATTTTTGTCTGCAAAATTGTGCAACTCAACAAGGTATATTTTAATGAAATTTGTAACCAAAGCAAAAGAGCTTTAAATAGTATATACTGTAAGTGATAATTGTGTTAATCAAATCTCTTTTTTGAGACTCTCAGATTCCTCTCCACACAGCCTCAATAAGAAAAGAAAAATCATAACAAGAGAAGTTTTCCTCGGATTTTGGGTGAGGTTGAACTGAACTTTTTTGTGTATTCCAGACAGTTCTGGCAGCTTACACATATTAATTCAAAACCTGGTGCCCTGTTTAGTCATATGCTGGCGGCTTGGCCCTTTGCTCCTTTATTTCTTCATAAAGTTGCCTACATGTGAGTTTTGTAACCATTAAATGTAATTAATAGCAGAACATTGCTGGAAAGTCAGACATAATTGATTTCTTATTTTTTCTGTGCTAAAGATCAAGGGGCTATATCCTTCTTCCGCCATTATGCATGCAGAGCTATAGGAGAATGGACCCTCTGGGACAAGTCTAATATCCGGTACACTGCTGTCTACCAGATCCTTATTATAAAAAGCTTTCTACTTGAGCCAAGCTGTGAAAAAGCTCATACTGTAGTGTCTGCAAAATGAGCAACTTTGATTACGTAGTCCCCATCAAGAGTAAGGTTATAAGTTAGCGAACTGAATTCCTGAACAAGGCCTATTCATCAAATAAATCTGAATAGCAAGTGTTTTCAAGGAGATTACATCCCATTTTGGGGCAGTAAGAAAAAATGATGTGTTTGATGGAGAGTTTGCTCTTGACCGTATCTGTTACTTGTAAAAATTAGAGCTAAGTGAATTTTTCCATGAATATTAAATCAAATGAATTTTGGAAGGACCACAAGCATTTAGGAACTCAAATGTGTGAACAGTTTGTGCCAGAAACAGAAGATGTTTTATTTTAATGCTTTCAAACAGGCAAAAGTGAAATGATTCATTTGGAAAACATCAGAGCAAAATTTATTTGTCTTCCCCACCAAAATGAACTTTTCTACTTTAGTATTAAACTGAAAATAAAAAGTCATGTGCCTCATTTTAGGGGACTCCAAGGTGCAGAAAAATCCTACTGCAATCGACACCATTATTAGATCCTTTTTGAAAACACTGATTAAGAAGAAGCCAGGACATTACTATGACACTGATACCTCTTGATAATGCCTACTATATATTTTTTTATCTGCCTGTAATTAAGAAGAAGCTACTCTTCCTTTCCTACTAACATATTTGACAGAAATTACTCTGTAATTTTATTCTGTGTCAAAATTTACAAGTTTTGCATTTTCTTATAGCAAAGCAAAGAAGTTTGTGATGGTCAGTGTAAGGATGAGGAAACAGTGATAACAGAAGCCTTCCTTTCCCGCCCTCCGTACATCATTAGCAAGAACAGAGTGGTATTGCTTACCAGAAAGGAATTGTATGGAACAGCTATACCCCAGACCAGATCTGTGGTCTACAGGGGAAAAAAGTTGATAGTATTTTCACACTGACACTAATACTGCCATGGAGAATAGATATAACATTAGTGAACTCTCTCCTTGGCAACAGGTACCAGAAAGGAAGAAGCATTCAGGTATTGGATGAATGATGACACTTTAGAAGACACTTGGAATACAATAAAGGATCAATGAAGAGTTGAAATATACTAAAGAGTTTTCTCAAAAGGCAGAAGAGGTGAAACCCTTTCTTTCTTAGTGAGAGCAGTTTTACGTAAATTGACACAAACCTCTTGTTTTCTGGGGTTTTATTTTATTAAGACAAATGTGAAATCCTTTCTATGTTAAAACACACGTGAGTTTGTCTTTGTCTGAAACAAGTGCAATATTGCCTTACTGTGAAGACCATATGCTATAAGAAGAGTTGACTGGTAGGCTTGAATTGTAAAACTAATGGTTACAATCCAAAAAGATGTTAACAACATATCTGTGTTCACCTTGCTCTGTTAAATGTCACCCTTTACAAAGTATGCATAAGATTAAGTGATGTAGCAGGCAATGTGTTGGAAAAAAACACCAAAATGTATGGAGACCAAATGAGGAGTCACCTAAAATTAGGTCACATGAAAACACTGAAGACTCTGTTTTCTGTATATATTCCTTTACTGCTGAGCACTCACTTCCAGTACTTGCTTGGATAGGCACCCATCATTCCTCAGCATGTCCTGAAGACTAGACTATGCCTCTCTCTATTCGGTGTGTGTTTTCCTTGAATTCCATTCTGAGGGAGAAAAGACCAAGAAAAGTCTCTTAAGTGTGGTCACCTGCTATTAGAGACAGCAAGCTTTATCAATCTTCAGAAACTTACAAAATTCTATTTTCAAAGACATATATTATACTGCTGTTCCAATGAGAAGGCTGATTGCCCTAGCGTTTTGGAAATCTCTCCCTTTTAACCTGAATTCATTCATGGTCAGTTTGTGTTCATTTCTTTTCTTAAGAAAAGCAGCCTGCATCTAAAATAGTAAATTCTTTTATTTGATGTTTACTGTCGTTGCACATTCATAGACAGAAGTCATATTGCCCCTCACTTCTGATTCTGGTGGGCCTGACAAGTCAAGTTCATTTATTTTTTCCCACATAAGATAGGGTTGTACTGATCATTGTAATGCATTTTTAGTGGGTTTTTTTCAGTTGTAATTAATGTTTTTAGACATTAATGTCCCAAGTGGTAATCAGGAGTCTGGATGGAATGATTTTGAAAGAAGCAATACAATGAGAACTACAAATCTTCAGATGATGGAGTTGTCCACCTCATCTCTGGGATTTCATTAAATAAAATGGCTTAAACTTACAGAAGTTTACTACAAATATGATTTTCTCTGGACAGAGCTTTAATCTTATACATCTTTGAGACATATCTCCTGTCTGACGCTGAGGAAGGCTTTTTGCAGCCTGCTCTCTAAAAGCTCATTAAACTGTTAACTGAATTCAATTCATGATATAAAAATCCTCTGTTTTCTCTTCTGTTTCAGTTAAATAGAACTTCAGCTGTTCCTGCTTTCAGATTAAATATTACCTAGTCACTGAAGCATCAGAGAGGCAACAGGAAGAGTACAGTTTTTCATTTTGTCCCGTGGACTGTACTGGAAGGAACAATATCTTCAGATCTCAAAATCTTTCAACCACCTGTGGAGAGAGGTAAGTGCAGAAAGCACATCAAGTCAAGCTATCCCTGAGGGAAATTTAACCATTTGTTTGTTGAAAAGTTGAAAAAATTTAATACAGTACACCATGCAGAAGGGGCCTAATTGGTATACAGAGGGAACGTATCTCAGTGCCACAGCTCTGTCTCATCCTGTAATACAGGCTGACATGGTTTATTTTTGTGTTATTTATGTAGTGAGCTATGTGCCTTATCAACTGGGGAGCACACTATTGAAATACGACTTTGAGAACAAAAAATTTGAGAGTAACTTTGGGACTGAATTAAAAGGGACAAGTAAAAATCTCCTGAATTTTATTCAGCATTGAATTGCTCATGAACAATTTTAATGTTCCTGCCTGGCATTTATTCATATTTATTTAATAAATATCTGTGGCTTTTTAATAGAATCCCTTCCCAATATTTTAATAGTTACTGAATTTCTGTTTCATTATTTACTTGCACAGAGGAAATCTCTGTGCATAGAAAATTTTGCTGTCTGATTTGAGAAGACAGCTCATGATCTCAGGATTATTTTTTTTTTTACCTATCCTGTCATAACAGAAAAGGAAAAAATACCATCTTACTATCTCTTGGATGACCTTTCTTCATATATTACATGTAAGGATTATTTTTCCTGTATCTGCAGCGTCTAGGCCTGGATATTCAGCAAAGGTTATGCAAAATAATATAATAATGAATAGTTAGATATTAGTACTGCATTATTCATTATTCAAGTATGGGATAATAAATGCTGACCATAGCAAAGTATTTTTTCATGGCTTTAAAAGTAATTTCTTTTTTCAGTGTAACTAAAGCAAACATGTTAGAGAACAGTTTGCGAGCATGAGAAATAAGTGTTTACAGATTTAGTGACTTTTCAGCACTGCTGTCCTACTCATAGTATATACCTCTTCTAATTTTTAGAATTACAATGCTACATCAGGAGAGGCTGAGAATAAAAATCACCCTGTAATGGTGTTTTTCTTCCTCTTCAAGGAAACCAATGATAACAGGGCCAAAACAATATGTATGGTTTCATATTTTGGTACATTTCATAAGAAAAGAGAAAGCAAATGCAGAGTTTTTGTATGAAACTTCATATTTCAACATACATGATGTGACAACTGATGAATTTTCATCATCAGAGATGACTGGGACAAAAGATCCAGCTGGTAATGCTGGTGTCAAGAAACTGAGAAAATAAGGTCTGACTTGCATTTTCTTTCTCTTATGTGACTGCAGAAGTATGCATAGAGTAACATTTCTGTCAGATTAAAACACATCTAGATTGCAAATATTTTGATTGAGACAATTCTCAAGGTTTTCGTATGATATCTCAAACTCTTCCCAAACAGCATTTCAGGATGAGAATAATAAACAACACGTGCGTTGGCTAATGACATTTATTAGCAGTCACACACTGTGGGAGAGTGAAAAACACGCCTTCCAGACTTTCACTGTACAATCTGTAAGTATACTGACAGGTTAAAAATATTAAAACCCCCCAAAATGGTGCTTTTCATTTTACCTACTCAGATATTTCTTCACTAAAATTATCTGCACTCTGAAAATAAATATACACACCATGGATTCAAGCTCTAATTTCCATCCAAGTAACTTCACTGATGTTGAAAATAGTTTCCTGTTCTTACCAGAGAAAGCATTTCTATACCAAACCAAACATGTTTGTATTAGAGAAAATAAAAGACATTATATTCCACTATTGATGATTATCAAATATTTATTTTTAAAAATTGACTGTAATCTGCAGATCTATTCACATTTTAAGTGCCTTTTAACAGAAAAAATAAACTGAACCATTTTATATGTGTCCATAAAGCTGCTGTGCTCTGTTACACAGCAAGATTTATCCTGGTGTTGTTTGCTGGCCTGTGAATGTACTTAGTAGAGTTAGACCAAACTATAGACTGCAACTGAAAATAAGAAAAATAATTGTAGGAAATAACAATGTTTTAACATTGCAGTAACGGTGCAGAAAACCTCAATGAGAAATCTAATAGAACCATCAGATGGTTTTAAATTCAAATTAAATGGAAATAAAAATGTTTGTGCTCACACTCTTATACTCACATGTTCACAGACACTGAGATGTTAGAATCCAGGAAACGGGACATAAGAGACACAAGATATTGGGTTCTCTGCTTGATATGCTTGTATTCTTCTTAGGTTGATAACCTTATAGTTTCTTTGGATAGGGCTTATGTCCCTTAAGGAACTGAACACAATAGCTGTCTCCACTCTGATTCAAATCTGTGAGCATTAGGATTTACTCACTGTCCTCTGTGTTTCCACCAGACTGCCCTGTGAAGCCCAACCTAAACATATGCTAGGTTCTTGATGACCTGTTAATGCATCTGTGCATGCTCTTTTTCATTTTTTATCTTTCAAGTGTTTCCACAGCTGTGTGTTCTCAGTTATTGTTCATTCATATTAATTTTATCATTTCTGTTTTAATTTTTTCCATAATTAAAGTGTAACACAACCACACTAACTATGTCTCTTCTTTCCGATGTCTGAACTCCGTAATTCAACTTCATGTAATTAGAATGGTAATTTAATTACTTTTAGGCCTTTTGTAATTTTTACTGCATCAATACTTAGAATATAGATGTAATAATTTGCAGTGAACTTTTCTTGCTCAGTGGTTAACTTTAGGCTGTATGAATAACAAGACACATGATCACAGTCAAAGTGCAGTGAAACTGCCCTACAAACTGTAACAGTAGCCAGGGAAACAAGGATAGTTTCATACAGACAAATAACAAAAGAAACCAGACATTTTGTCAGGGGCTTTTTTATATGTATACCTCAGAGCTAATGTAGGGGGGTTTGTCTGTTTTTAGCTGTTTCTGCAAATATAACTTTAGTTTATAGAATGACCGGTGTGCTATAAAGGGGCATTATTGTATATGAAGAATGGAACTCTATTTCTATTAATAGAATCATAGAATAGCTTAGGTTGGAAGAGACCCTTAAAGGTCCAATCACCTCCCAATGAACAGAAATATCTTCAACTAGATCAGGTTGCTCAGAGCCCCATTCAACTTGGTCTTGCGTATTTCCAGGGATGGGGCATCTGCTACCTCTGGGAAACCTGTTCCAGTGTTTCACCACCATCACTGTAAAAAATTTCATCCTTATATCTAGTCTAAATCTACTCTCTTTTAGTTTAAACCATTACATCTTGTCCTATGGCAATAGTCCGTGCTAAAAGGTTTGTAGCCATCTTTCTTATAAGTCCCCTTTAAATATTAAAATCCTGCAATAAGGTCTCCCTGGAACTGGAATCAACGGCAATGCTTGAATTGAAGTCTTTTTCTTTTCAAAGGTTAGGCAAAGAAATGGTAAAAATGGAGATCTCCAGAGGGCTTCTCAGCTCGCCGATTCACCTCTCCTTTCTTGATACACTGCTACCAAATATATTGATTTTCTGAATGTACTGCAAAACATGTTTCACCCCTTCCCTTCCCCCATATAAAAGAGAAACTGTGTTGCTAGTGCATGATGAGTCCTATTGCATTTTTGGACTTTATTTGATCCCTGGAACTTCAGAGGAATCACCTTTCATTAAGGAGATGAAATTTCATTAAAGGGATGAAAAATGTATTTATATTATTTTCATGAGATTAATAGAATCATATAGCGCCAGGTTGGAAGAGACCTCTAGGATCATCAGTCTCACATTTTTAGGTGATGTATAGTTCAAATGAGATGGCCCAACACCCTGTCAAGCTGAGCCTTAAAAGTATCCCCTGTAGAGGAATCTGCCACTTCCCTAGGGAGATTATTCCAATGTTTAATTGTTCTCATAGTAAAAAATTTTCTTCTGGAATCCAATTGGAATCTACCCAGGAACAACTTATACCTATTACCCCTTGTCTTTTCCATGTGTTTCCTTGTAAAAAGGGAGTCTTCATATCTTTCTAGAAACCCTTTTTGTGCTGATACATGGTAATAAGGTCTCCTCTAAGCCTTCTCCTCTCAAGACTTAACAAATACAATTCTCTCGTAGCTTTCTTAGTCCTTTGATCATCTTAGTGGCCCTTCTCTGGACCTTCTACAGTCTGTTCACATCTTTTTGGTAGTGGGGACCAAAACTGAACACAGTATTCCAGGTGCAGCCCAGCAAGCGCTGAGTACAGTGGGATAATGGCCTCTTTATCTTTGCTGGTGGTGCCCTTCTTGATCCACCCCAGCATCCTATTGGCTTTCTTTGCTGCTGCAGCACACTGTTCACTCATGTTTAGCCTGTGGTCCACCAAGGCCCCCAAGTCTTTCTCACAGAGCTGCCCTCCAACCAGGTGGAACTGAGTCTGAGTTGCACTCTAGGGTTAAGTATTCCTAGGTGCAAGACTTTACACTTATCTCCATCAAACTTCATAATGTTCCTTCTAGCCCACTCTTCCAGCCTGTCCAGGTCTTCCTGGAGGGTAGCTCTTCCCCCTGGAGTATAAACCTCCCCACTCAACTTGGCATCGTCTGCAAACCTCATCAGGGTGCTCTTGATCCCAACATCCTGGTCACTTATGAAGATATTAAACAGCATTGGACCCAATATCGATCCCTGGAGAACCCCACTCATTACTGGTTGCCCATTTGAGGAAGAACTGTTTACCACCACCCTCTGGGTATGGCCTGTCAGCCAGTTCCTCACTCACCACACAGACCACTTGTCTAGGCCATAGGACATCAGTTTCTCTAGGAGGAGGCTGTGAGGAACCATGTCAAAAACCTTGGAGAAGTCCAGGTAGACATCAGCCAATTGGGTCACTTTGTCTTAGCTGTTTATCAGGTTTGTCAAGCATGATCTGCACCTAGGGAATCCATGTTGGCTTTCCACAGTCACATACTTCAGTTGACTTGTGACAGTTGTTAGTCGTTAGGGATTGAAGTGAGGCTGATGGTTGTAATTAGTTGGGTCCTTGGAGCCTCTCTGGTGGGTGGGGGTGACATTAGCCTTCTTCCAGTCTTTGGGGACATCTCCAGATCTCCACAACTTCTCCAAGATTATGGAAAGTGACCTTGAAATGCCATCAGCCAGCTCTCTCAGTACTCTCAAGTGGATGGCATCTGGATCCACAAATTTCTATGATTCAAGCCCCTGTAATAGTTCACACACCAACTCTTCATTCACTTATGGTAGGTCTGTGTCTGCATCAACCTGAATTTTTTGTTCCCATGACCTGGGGCCCAACAGTGCTGGTGAAGACTGGGTTATTGAAGAAGAATTAAAATAAGAGGATATTGAGGACCTCTGCCTTTTCAGCGTTGTTGGTGAGTAGTTCACTTGTCCTGTTTAACAGTGGACTGATATTCTCCTTCTGTTACTGGTTGTTGTTAACATAGCTGAAGATCCATTTCTTGAAGTTTTTGATGTCTCTGACCAATTGCATTTCAACTTGAGCTTTTACTTTCCTAACTGTAACTCTGCACACCCTGCTAATGTCCTTGTAATTTTCAAGGGGTAATTTTCTGCTTTTCCATCTCTTGTACCATTCCCTTTTCATTCTGAGCACACCCAGAATCCCACAGTTAAGCCAAGGGGGGTCTTTCACTCTGCCAGCTTCCCTTGCCTTTAGAAGGGATAAACTGGTCTGGTGTATCTAGGACAGTGTTCTTGAAAAACTCTCAGCACCCACTAGATCCTTTATCCTCCATGGAAACTTCCCACAGGATCCCTTCCAACCAAGCCCTGAGAGAGCTAAGTTTGCTCTTCTAAAATCTAAAATCTTGGTCTTGGAACTGACCTTCAGTTTGTTCATCAATATTTCAAACTCCATAATACTGTGATCACTGCAGACAAGGCTATTACTAACCAAGATATTACAAAGTAGGTTTTCTTTCTTTGTGAGTATCAAGTCCAGCAGTGCCCCATTCCTGGTTGGCACATCTAACATTGATTTGAGGAACTTAATGGAACTTAATGGATGACATGTGAACTGCTATGTTGTTCTTCCAGCAAATGTCTGGGTAGTTAGTCACACATAAGAATTAGTTTTTGTTGACCCGTTTGCTGCTTAAAGAACAGTAAGGGCACAGGCTGGACACCTGTTGAACCACACTCAATTTCTGTAAGTCTAAATAAGTAAAATTAAAACAAAAATCCAATTGCATCACTATAGTTTCAGAAAATCCTTCAACTATGTTCTAGGTCTAAAGATGTAAAGCAAAAGAGTGTTTTTGTTCAACTGCATGGAGATCATAGCTGTAGTTTCCTACAGCTTAGGAACCAAGAGTGAGAGGGGAGAGACAGAGATGGCTATAGAACATGTTCAACAAGGCTCAACACGATTGCTTCCCTCAGTACGAGTGGACACATGTTCAAACACAGATACTTTCTTACTCTTGGTCAGAAAATGTCAATGAGCAAGAGTGAACAGTGCGTTAACACGAAGGCAATGCACCAAACCACAATGCTTTGTCTGTGAAGCAGTTTTTAGCTAATAGCAACATCACTGTGCTTGAGCACCCACCCTATTCGCCAGACCTGGCTCCGTGCAATTTCTGCCTCTTCTCAAAGATCAAGTTGGTGCTCAAAGGAACACAATTTTTTTGTCAGTAGAATATGTGAAAGAAAAAATGACAAAGATCTTCAACATCCTTTCAGAAAATGATCTGTGGAGGTGCTTTGAACATTGGCAGCATCGTATGCTGCTGTGTGCAAAGTCAAAAGGGAACTGTTTTGAAGGTGATCATAGTTGATTTTCTTAATTTGTTAAATAAAAAGAGTTACAGGAACAGTCTCAATTTTTTTTTGTGTCATACCTTGTATACACATTCATAAATATGTTGTTTTGAAGTAATGCATTGCTAATAAATACTTATTACCATGCCTGCTTATTGTATCTGCATGCATGTACGTAATCTTTACATAGTCACATTCATGGTAATCAGTACAACTCTGAACTGTGAATTACAGATCTAAATAAACAATTATGAAATTGGAAGATAATTAGTCTTTGAAGAGAGGTAAGCAGATTTGATGTTTTTATGCTATAATGTGATTGAGGTGGTAATGTATGTTAATTTAATACCAAAGTTTTTTTACTTATTGCTAAATTGATTGCTGTTACTTTATAGCTTGTCATGTAACATCTCTTGAAGCTGTTTGAAAAACAGTCAAGGGTAATTTAAAATCATTTAGCCGAATGGGGAATAATTATGCTTTTTGCTGTCTAGAAAACAAAGTTCTGGAACCATGGAAATGCATCATGTGGTGGAACTAAAATCTATTCTGAGGAAAGTGTTGGTAGTCACACAGGCAGAAAAAAAGTCTCTGATAGAGGATAATAATACAGTATTAATTTATTGGATATCTCCTCTTAGATCTGTTATGAAAAGTCGGATGACAAACCACGAACACTGTCCAAGCTGATGCCTGGCACCTGATCTGTGAAGATGTGTGTAGTTTTAAGATGGCACATTTCTTTTACCATACACTGAAAAGTTGATGTTCTTTTCACGTGATATAATCTAAACCAACCAACTGATCATAAGCTGTAAGTAGATTTTTGTTTCATGTCATCCACCCTATAAACTAGTGATGTCTGAAAGTCTGAATTTCGGAGGAGCAGATATCTATGAGAAAAAAGTGACTTTTGTTTAAAAATCTCTTCATACAGTTTATTATTGCAAATGTTTTTATTTATGCTTTCTTTAAAAATTATCCAGAATAAACTGAGAAATACATATGTAATACAAAGGGTAGAAATAAAATCAGATTTAGATATGCAGTGAGACTTCTTTTCTACCTCTTCTTACTAAAAAAAAATAGTTTTAGTACGTAAAATTACAGAGGTAATCTAAAATACAGTATGTGAGCCATGTTCTGATCTTACTTATGGTAAGAAACCTTCATGAACCGTTACTCCAGAGTTCCAGAATCCAGTTCTAGACTCGAGGTCCAGATTGTTAAAATAAATAGATTTTAAGGTATTTCTGCACTGCAATAACACAGTTTTATTCATCTATTAGTCCACAGCAGGATGTGTGAAAAACAGAATGTGTAGAATGTGTATTTACTGGAATCTGCATGTATAAATCTTTCAAATATAAATAGAAAAGAAAAATCTCTTGTTTATATTCCTAGATTAAATCTACGTTAAAATGGAATCAGAGTTGAGAGGGTGTATCTGTAACCTAAAGTGAAGTTCATTACAGGTATGCTACAATTTCTCTAGAAAGAGAAAGGATAAATTCTGGAAATTTAGATTCAAGGCAAATCTTAATAGAAATCTAAGCCTCAAAAGGACACAGCTAATGCACTTGGATAAACTTAACTCTGCCCATTAGCAATCCTTTTAAACAATCAGGCAATTATTTTCCTGTAATTGTTTTTGCACAGTCCAATTAGATGAAACCATTCCTGTTAGATTGTTTCCATTTTCATTTTATCTTATAGTGTCACTACAGTGTGAAATTAATGTTCTCTGGATCTCTCTGCATCTTAAGTCTTGTTTACACATGGGAAAGTCTTTCAAAAAAAGAATCTCTCTATTGATGACACCAATTCAACTGAACAAATGCTGGCCGTGCTGACAAAAGTCTCAGACAGCTTGCTGACTGCCAACATCATTTCAGTACTGCCTTAGTTAGGCTTGCTCCCAGCTGGGAGAGTTGGCATGGTGTTGAAAACTGTGTTTATTGTCTAGATCAGAGCTCACTACTCTGCTACATTTAATTGCTGCAAGATGTCCTTTTTAGATAAGTACCTTCAAAGTTGTTGTCAGACTATTGTTAGAGAGTGATGAGCCTGAGACAATTTGAATAGTTCGGGCAACATAAGAAAGAAAAACCTTAGGGTGTCCTAGACTTTGGAGGTCTTGGGCCTCGGCATGCACTCTGAAAAGGAATATGATTTTTTTTCTGGCCTCTCTTTTTTCTCCTGATATTACATTAACCTTTTAAGGAAGTCATTAAATTTTCATGTTAATGGTGATAGCATATTTCACATTTAGACTGCTATTTACACAAATAATGCAAGATATTAGGTTTATATTTAGGCATGATGCAGAGTGATTTTTCTATTAAGTAGTAATCACTTGAAAAATAACTACACTATCTCCTGGAAACAGTTTGGCTAAACTGTTCCCTGATCTTGTTATAACTTGTTTCCTAACACACTGCTTTCCTCAACTCATCGCACAGGAGTGGAGCCTCTTCAGCTTGGTTTAGCAGTGGGCTGCTTTCTCCTTATTCTTAGTTCCTCCATCCATGCAAGTTCATGCCAGAAGTTCATCTTTCTTGGCATAAAAAAATAACCCATACTTGCTGCTCACCCTTCACTCTGCCCTAAAAAAGATGTTACAGAAAGGACAGCATGCTTTTAAAGGTAGCCATCTGTATGGTAGACTTTCAAAAGCGGACTATGAATGATTCTGTAAATAAAGGAAAATAGATGACCTTAAGCTTTCTGAACTTTTTTAGGATGCACTTGTGTATCCTTGTTATCTGTACTTGTACTTGTGTATCTTTGCTCCTTGCGTTGATGTGACATGGGAACACGTTTCATAGCTTTTAGATGAATGCCAGAACAGAAAGTGCCCACAAGTAAGTCTTCATTCTGATATTCCCAGTGCTTATCCAATCTTTCTAGTTGTTTGAGGTTTCCTAATTGCTGTCCTTTTCTATGGTGTGGATCAGGTCTTGGCACTTTGCTATGGTGGGGTAATGGCCATCTTCCCTTAGCTGCCCCTTGTTTCATATTTTAATGTGTTAAGAAATATTGAAAGCTATTCTTAAAGTTTTAAAAACTGGAAACAATTTTTCCTTGTACAAAAGAACAAGCAGCAATTGATTGTGTCATAAGTTAATAGACTATTTCCAGATTCTTGCTATTAAACACCCTCCCAGCTTCCCCTCCCCCTGAATGAAATAAGCTGCATAAAGTCTCTGTGGAATTTAATTGATCTTTTCAGGAATTTCTACATAATTTGAAAACACCTGCATCTTAAAAAGGTGTCCAGACTTTCTTGAAAGCAATTGTAATAATATTTTCAGAATGTGCATTGCTTAGCAGGTGCCAGCTGAGACAAGTTCTACAGGTATTAGTCTGAACAGTGTTCACCTTGTTTGTGCATTAGAGCAACTCATTATAAGCCAAGATACATGGACTGCTTGCTGCTTAAATTGGCTGTTTAAAAGGCCTAATGAATTGTACATATGCATAATAGCCTAGAACTTTTTCCTTCTAATCTGTGCTCCAACCAATGACTTGCAGATGTTTTATAAAATCCTATCATATTTGGAAGCCAAAAGAAACCGCCTTGTGTTGATACAATTCCAAAGTCAGATGTCTCCGTTTCTTACAGTATTATTAAATCTAGAAAGGGAAACCATGCTAAGAGAATTGCTAAAAAATAGGGGTTTTTTCAATTACTAAATATGTATAAAAATGCTATATATATTCATGTACATACGTGTGTAACTTAAAGAGTAAAAATATGAAGATTTGTAGCTAAGTTTACCAACTTAAATCTGGACAAAAGTACTAATTTTCAAAGATAAAATGAGTTATTAACATTCACAGAAGCAGAGAATAGTTGAGGTTGGAAGGGACCTCTGGAGGTGATTTGGTTCAACTCATTTGCTCAAGCAGAGCAACTTATAGCTGGCTGCCCAGAACTATGTCCGGATGGCTTTTCGATATCTCTGAGGATGGTAACTCCACCACTTCAAACAGTGTCAGCCATTTTATTTTTTTTCTCACACAGATGCAAAATTAGTAAAATGTAATCAACTGAAATTAAAAAAAGAATGCCAAGAGCCTCAGATGTTAACACTAGATCAGTCTCTTGTTTGCTGCTTGCATTCTGCAAGCCCATTCTTCTTTCTGTGCTCCTTTGGTAGTTTTTGAGGACTGTGTTTATTTAGGTTGCAAATTCCTTGGCAAAGTGCTCTCTCTTCCATGTATTTACACAGTGCTCAGCACAGTGGGCCTTATGATCTCTGTTCTTTAGCATATTAACGCAATACTAATGGCCAGATCTGCCCCTGTAAATCACACCTTAATGGGAGTATTAAGCTGAAGGGCAAGACCTAAGATATAGATTTTGTCTAAAAGCAGGTAAGCTATTGAATCTGTTGTACAAGTATAATAGGACTTAGTAAACACCAAACTGGTGCAAGGATCGATGTCTATTGACAATATGCCTTGTGAAGCTTGGATCCAAATACTGCCTGATACACATTTTGTTCCCTGGGTTCCATGGCTACTTACAGACTGCTAAGTGAGGAAGGCCAGATACTGCATCAGGAGCAATCTCTGGCCAAAAGCCAAGTGGTGCATGCTAGCTTCCACTAGAGTCTGTTGACCACATTTGTACCACCTGCTCAGGCTTATGTTTGGCTTGGGTCCATTGTGACATTTCTCTCACCTTGAGAAATAGTAATGATTTTTTGTGGGGTGGTTATTTTAGTTTAGGATATCTGAAATAATGTGAGGTTGTATTGCCAGCCAAGGTTAGGGTCATATGGAACTAAGGGTACACACCTCACAATGTGGAAAGTAGGGCTGTGTCAGGGTACAAATCTGTTATGCTATTGCTGGAGGAGTTACTGTGTTAAAGAAATCTGGTGAAATCTCACACATACGGCTTTTAGGATCACTTTTAGGAGTTCTTAGTGTGAATTATTCTTACAAAGAAGTCAAACTTTCACAGCTTTGATCAGGTAGATATTCTCAAAGAATGCTTAAATGCCTCATTGCACTAAGCACATATGCATTAAGCACGTGCACAGTGCAAAACACAGTAGCCCCAGCTACTTTGATCTGTTAGCATGGGTGCAAGTCTCCCAGTCCTTTATCCCTTTACTGGAGTCCCTGAGCTATTTGGTTACACCACCATCTTACCGTTCATCCTTTTAGTATAGGAAGGTTGTACTCTTTGCTGAGTCGTTGTCCAGCTGTAGGCAGCATGTGTTTCCATGTCCATGTGCACAAGTTGGAGGGCGTTCTCTGTTCCTTCTATCACCTTTCTCTCAAGATTATCCCAGACACGGAGATGGAACAGCACCTTGGGAGGCAAGAGAGTGATGTTTGATCCCTTCTGGGTGGTGTGAGGTAAGTATGAAGGCCAAACTAACAAAGTCTGAGTCTTCTAAAACAGACATGCAGTGCATTATGTTATGTCTACACACATATTTTCAATACGTTACTTATTTTAATTTATTCGTTTCAGTTTTGATAATTGTGCAAAACCTTTGGTTTTATAAGCAGTGTTATATGCATTTAATAATTTAAGGGTTTTTTTTGGACAAGGCTGAAATCTCACTTATCTCATACCCAAAAAAGAATACACTTGAAAATAGGCATGAATCCTTAATCATAGCATTCTTGGGACTTCATCCCAGGTTGTCAAGATACTCCAGGGACAAGTGCCTGTCCTAGAAATACTTTTGTTTTGAAGGCAATATGTTAGTATTTGAAACTCAGAACACTTCTTACATTGAGGATGTTTTTTGAAGAAGAAAGATAAGTATCTGAGTTGATTAAATATTGTCAATTGACAATTAGGAAAACCTAATATAACTGCACAGCAATTTCTGTCATAAATGAAATGACAACCAGACTTTAAAAATAAGGGATATTTTCTGATAATTATTTTTAAGGTCACAAAGAATTTAATTGAAAGAGAAATGTATGCTTTAATATAAATGTTCACTTATGTTTCCTACTGCTAAACACTTCCTATGCTTTTCTCTGCATATTTCTTATGTAGAACATTTTTTCTTTAATATCTGATTTTGTTGCAAAACATCAAAGAAATGTAATGTTTACTCCAAGCAAAAATCCAGCTTTGATGTTGTCGCATTCATTTGACTCTGCATATTCACTTGTTCTCTTGCGTCCAAATATTGCTCATGATGGCGGTGTTCATTCTACTGGTATTGCTTCTCATAACGCAAAACAAATTTAACTTGGTACAGTATTAATCTTGTAGAAACTTTTAATAATTACTAAAACTGCTTATCTAAGTGACAGAATGACATTGTCACATGTGCCCATTGCTCAAAATATGTTTTTGAGATATAGACACATTATTACTATAAGAAAATATGAAATTTAGTATGTCATATTGTGTTTTTCTTTTAAAAAATACACTTATTATCAACAAGAAAGAAAGATACTTCTTTTGCTGACACAAAGTTACTGAGATGTGAAGTCCTGACTCTATGAATTTGATGCTTAAACTTGTGAGATATCAAGAAATACATTTAAAATGTGTATGTACATAAATTTGCTTAGGCCATATATCATCTTCCCATGATCTGAGGGTTAAGTTATTAAGAGAAATTTATAAAGAAACGTTACAATATCCCTCTGTGCTTCAGTTTCCCTTCTCAGAAAATGAAAAATGTGACATTTCATTTCTTTCAAAGTAATTTGGGATCTACAGATTAGAAATCGTACCTAAGGCATTGCTCTTCCTGAGGAGTTCAGGGGAGTCCAACCTTTATCACAGAACATTACATTAGAGCAACTTACTCAGCATACCAGTCTATATACAGTTCTGATTGGTTCTTCATTTTTTAGTATCTGTTATGCTTTTCAAGGCCCACACCAACATAGAGTGACATTTTTTGCAAGTAGTGGAAAGATGTCTGGGGGTTACTCTGTGTATGGGCTGTTTTATGTTCTGAGCTAGGTTTTCACCAGTCTAATAAAGCTTTCAGTGGACTTTTATTGTCATTCGTATCTTTATTAGTCTTTTATCTGACTGTTACTTTGGCCTTTCTCTTGATTGACTGTGCCTATAGCAGGAATGCTATGTCAGCTGAAATAGTCCTCACTCTTTAATTGTAATGCTGCCTTTCAGGGAATAGAGTTTCCAGAGAACAAGTCAGCTGCTGTTATAACCAAACTTAACATTTTGCTATAAACAGCTCCATGCCAAGAATGTCTCAGATTATGTGCGTTATTCTTGTGTCTAAATGCTTCTCTTTTATTTGTTAATGCAGGTATTTATTGTAACTCTCTTGCAATGTCTTTGCTTTCTAGAGGCATTGGATTATAATGGTCCATGGTTTGGTGGGAACATGTTTATGCATTTAGATAAGCAATAAGGAGTTTGCAGGCATCTTGAGTTTGAAATGTGGGTCTGATTGGCCTGGATCCTTTTCATAACCTGCTACACTGCATACTATTTTCCTTACCACATGCTCCTAAACACTGACATGACAGTCCCATCACCCACACAAGGCTGCTATTTGAAACTTGCCAGGGTTAATCAGTTAGCAGTTAATTACATAAGGAATTTGGAATGTTTACTAATCTTAAAATCGTATAAGATTTATATAAAATTTATTGTACAAATCTGCATTAAACTTTAATCTGATGGCTATGTGGGGAGGCGCTTCCTTCCACTTGGTGAAAGCAGTGTTAAAACTTTTAATGTTGGTTGATATTTATTTCTCCAACACCTCTTCTCACACATACTGAATCCTCTTCCAGAACGCTCTCCTCCCTCCATCCTTCCTCCTGTTCCTGTCCTCTCCCACTCATCCCAGATTCCAAGTCCCCTGTCCATTCGAGAAAGCACATCTCCTACTACCCCTCTACTCATAGAACCAAACTGGATAAAAAGGCTTCTCTGCTTCCTCACATCCTTTCCACTAGACCCACATGTTCCCAGTTAAACAGCAGGGAGGCCAACGGGGCTCCCAAATTGGTCTCCTGTACAGTTACCTCTTCCAGGCTTTCCCACTGAAATTCGTGATTAGTCCACATAGACCCTGTTGTCTCCTTTTCTTGGAAGAAATTGATTTTGGCACTGGTAGTGTCATGTGTTGAAATGACAGATAAATGTGATTCTATAGGTACAGGTTGCATGATACAGATGGAAGTACTAGGTGACTTTTGTTAGTGTGTATTTATGAGATTGCTAAGTAGATCCAGTTAAAGAGATAGATATTATTTTAGCTGTTCTTTGTAGAAATCAAGATGTAAAGCATTTTTACGTTGTACATTTTAGGAACAGCTCTTGTCTTATATGACCTCATACTCCCTTGTTTACATTGCAGAGTGACGAAAAACCCTGAAACAGGATGTCCATTTAGTAACAAGGTGGAAATGAATATGGTTCCATGATCTCAGGGATGTGTAGGCCTTAATGCTGAGTCCTTTCATGCTTACATTGTTGCTGTCAAAACTAAATAATTAGGTCTGAGTTTCACACACCATATATGTTGATGAGGCAGGGTAGGTAAATCAGCTAGTGGGAAGTAACAAGGTAAAGAAAAGATTTGAAACTTCTTCTTGTGCCTCTAAGTCCGTGCCAAACTGAGGTTACTCACTTCTGCCAAATATGCCAACAGGTACATACAATACATCTGAGTATAAATGGATGTATGTTCATCTGGCTTATGAACCTTTAAAGTCCTTTTTAACAACATTTGACAACTTTCTCTACAAGGAATTCTCAAGTCGCCTTTTGAATTAATGTAAAATTTGAGCACTCTTTACGTGCTACTGATATCTAGGGCCAGCTGGATGGCTTTCACTTCGATAAACTGATGGATAGATGGTGCTAAATGGTTTTGTGTGAAAAACTAATTCCTCTTTATTAATTTTTACATTTCTATGATTTGTATTTTTTTAAATCTTATATTTTGAACCCACCACTTGGCACTGTTATTTGACATACCTTAGTTCCTTTCTTGAAATGACACAATGAATAAAGTGTATTTGCTCGGCAATAGCAGGCACAAAGCAGCCCTCAGAAGGCTATTAAGGCAATTATATACCATGATCATGTATGTTAAGTGCCAACTGAAGTTAGGGTTGGTGTTTTTGGAGAGTGTCATCTACTGGGAGATTGTGCGCAGCCTTAACTCGTGCTCAGCTCAGCTGGCTACAAAGAGCAATACAGGTATCACTCTGCCAGGCAGCCTGTGCTGCAGAGCGATCCTAGTCCTAGTAAGGGAAGCAGAGACACAGCCTGCAAGTGAGGAATGTGTTTTTACTCAGGGGTTGTGAACCTGTAGAGGGAATTGTCTTACAGCTGAGCTGTTTTTCAGACCTTGTTGCCTTTCCCTCAAACAAGCCTAAGCAATCCTTGCTTTAAACCCCTTAAAGCAAGGGATTACTCTGGAAATGCCAAAACAGGATGACATATAGCGGCATTTGCAGGCAGTGTGAGAGAAGACAGTAAGTTCTGTATATCTGCTGTTCCTGATAGTTTGATATTTTCTTTATATTAAAATTACAATCACTGAGAAAAAATGCAGACTCACACTGCTAACTTTAGTGCTAAATATACCATGTCTGGATTTGGCCCAGGCAGTCTACATGCACCTCAGTGAGGTGAGTTTATAGGAGTAGAAATCTGAAGCAAGGTATGGCATTTGCATTTCATCAGTTTTCTGCCAATTGTGTCAGAGGATATCGATTGTTAGCTTCTGCCCAACCCTAAGCTCATTTCTGTAATATTTAAATTATCAATTTTTCCACAATGGTCGTGCACTAGAGCAGAACTCCCAGAACTACCTGGTACTGGATACTAAAATTGCATTCTTTTTTTTTTCATTCTGGCACTTAAAAGGCAATGCTTTTACGCAGAAAAGTAAGAGCATTTTAGCAAACGAGTGCCCTAAAATACCTCATGTGATAAAGCAGAGAGAGAGGGAAAGAGAGATGCTAACCAAATTATTCTTTCTTTCCTTAGAAAACAATGCAGCCCTAACAGGTGAAAAGTTATTCAAATCAGAAAAATATGAGCAGGGCACAAATTTGTCCTGAAGTACTGTACAAAGTAATCAGAAAAATAGCGTAGGTCAAATTCTTACATTATATGTCCTCAGGAATTAAGGCAGATCCAAATAGAAGTGGTGCTAAGATTTTAATATTTACCTCTGTTTGGTATAGGTCACTTTTTTCATTTAGCACAAACTATACTTTACTCAAAATTTGTGTGATTAATGTATTGATTTAGCTTCCCAATGTGCATTGCTTCTAGGCAGATTCAGATATTATTTATTTTTATTAGTTTATAATATGTCAATTTTTCTTGCTTATCTGTCAGCTCCCACAAAAATACATAAATCAAAAATATAACAATGTGGACACTAACAAGGCATAATTATTGTAGGGTCTGTCCCCTTTTAAAGAAAAATACAATTACCTACTAATATATTGCTGGGATTAGGTCAGAATTTGCATAATACTGACT
This sequence comes from Dromococcyx pavoninus, assembly GCA_033558185.1. Lineage (NCBI taxonomy): Eukaryota > Metazoa > Chordata > Aves > Cuculiformes > Neomorphidae > Dromococcyx > Dromococcyx pavoninus. The sequence goes on from JAUMJL010000025.1 coordinate 3,099,568, forward strand.
CATATTTTCTTAACAATTTTAACATCAGACAATAGGTTTTGCAAATCTATATTCTTTTCCTATTTTTCAGTTTTATTTTTCAGGCTAAAATAATAAGAAGCTCAGCCAAAACAAGACAATTATTGCAGTCTATCCCCCAGAAAACTTTAATTACTCCATGGCATGTTTCTAGGATTAGGTCAGATTTTTAAAAGGCTGATTTTTTTTTAAATAACAATAGGCAATTAAGTCTGCCAAACTATAATTTATTACAGTTAAATTTATTCATTTTTCCACGGATAAATATTTAATAGAAAATAACTCAATCATTGCAGGAGATTAAAGAAGATTTTTACCTCAATATAATCTTAGAAAAACAGCAGACAGTTTTCTGTTCCTGGCTGTAATACCAAATAGCATCAAGTTAAATGACAAGATGAAAATAGTTGAAAATTTTTTACTTCAGTGGAATAATAGCTGCTTATGTATAGGATTATAAACCCCCCAGTAGCAGACTATGTAACAAATAGATCCCTCTTGAAATACTGGAAACTATGGTTGGGATCTAGGGTTAAATAACCGTGATATATTTATAGAGGGCAAGGGATCACCATAAAATAAAGCAGCAAATAGTAAAGAAGTCAATGTAAAAGAGAGGCCAGGGATTTAGGGTATAGAGATCATAAATTTTCGTTGATATAAACAGTCCATGTACCTCAGGAGCTGAGTTTTAGCCATAATTTCAGGTCTGACCTATAGGCTTTTGGTGTTCACAGTGCATGCACGATCAAGAAGCCATCTGAGGAGGTGAAAAAAATGTTTCAGATCTGTGTGATTTACTCATTTAATCATCGCCAAATCCACCCCATACACAACAATACTCTGTCGAATATCAGTACTTGAGAAGATTTTATTGTCTCACTAAATTATATTTAATTCTTACTATAACATCTCATATAAACAAGAATAGTGAATGATTTCCTCCCTAGTGTGTTTTTCGGGAGGCAAGAGGAAATTTTTATATGGAATGCATAGATTTGGAAAAGGTCACTTTTTCTCTACCCCTAAAATCTCTAGAATGCGCACGGATACTTTCAATTGCAATGGACAGTTTTCTTTTTATGCTTTAAGGTGGTATTTTCTGTTTTAAAATAATAATTATGAAAACACCAGGAAGAACCATTTGAGGCTTTTAGCTTTTTACTAATTGCTGTGAAAGAGAATTCTAAATGATTTCCAAATGACTTAAATGATTTGGCTAAAGAGCATCTTATTACAAATGGGCTGAGTTGGAAACATTGTGTCAGCACTAAATGAGGCTTTTTTTCCCCCCTGCTTTTCTCTAATGGGCAGATCAGAACAGTTAAAGCACCCTCCCTACAATGGCTTTTAAATGGGTTTTGGATCAAGCCTTTATTTAGACAGCGTTTTGTTTTTAATGGAGTTTACCACACTGCAACATTTGCCATTACTGCATTCCTTGCAGTATTTCCTGTCCTTCAAATCTGAAATCCTCCGAACAGTGCAGGAAAGCTCAACACAAGTTTGCAAGAAATACCCAGCCATCTTAGAAGAGATGACTTCAAGCTTGTCAGCGGCCTGCTTTGGTACTGATGACAGTTTGCTGAAGAATTTCTGACTTAAGGATTGGTCCAGTAACTCTTAAGCAAGGAGGAATCCTTACACACATGAATAATCACTTTAGTTTCATCAAAATAATTTGCATTAATTACACAATCTGAGTAACAGCCTGCAAGGCACAACCCAATGCCAACCTACAATTTACCCTCCCAAAGTTCATTGCTCGATGTTATCCCAACTTTTTAGAAATTCTGTGATGTTAATGAAGGGACCTCTCTCCTTGTGCTTGTCCTAACGAGGTGACAGAGTGACCTGTAAAGCAAGAGTTTTTGATTTAAGTACTATTTTTCAAGTACTAAAATATCTGCAAAAGATATCAGAGCTTTAATTCCAAGCCACTAGGTTGCACTGTTGTATAGAGAACAAACTCTCCTTTGCCATGTTGCATACAAACAGCCTCATGCTGTGCAGAACCTTGTAAATACTGTTTTACAGTTTTCACTAACAACAGAAGTATATGAGATCAAGAAAGGAAGACTGGCATTTTGGAAATCTTTGCTTTCTCCTCAAAGGCAGGTCCAGGCCTTGGTTTCTGTTAGGTGTTTTTGTTCTGCATAAAGTGCAATGAAGATATTTATATTTCAAAATTGGAATTTTATTATTTTTTTTTTCCTGAAGGAGGAGAAGCTGCTAAGGTACAGGTTTGGAAGGGGGATAAAACTGGTATTCTGGAACAATTTTTGACTTGACACATATATTTCTGGAGACCCATCTAAAGCTGCCATAGGCCTTTCTATATACATAAACTCTGAACATGTGCTTTCCCTTTCCTCTCTGATTTGGCACCATTTGATGGCCCAGACAATACAAAGCACACATCAATTACTTCCCTATGTACGTTACACACTCTGGGCAATCACAAACATTATATACTGTTCATGTGTGAATGATTAATTACAGCTATGTTATTTAGTCATTCTTTCCACTACCATTGTCCAAAGTAAATTTTTCCTTTGAGTGTAATACGGTTTTAATTTAGGAAGCAGAGTTTCTTTAACCTATTTGACATTATGCAAACCATCTTAAAGGAGTTTTCATGCTATTTCCATTCTGTCTGCTAACATAGCTCCCCGCCCAAATGTGAGCTGTGTTTTATCAAGCAAATTACTTACAGAGGATTTTGTTCAAAACACTCTGGCTTCATTCCTTTACCCATATTTACATAGCTCTGGTGTAAATCTTCTTGTATTTTGCTGTGTGGATTAACACCTCTCTCATCCTCCCACTATCCCTCTCTTCAGGGCAGTAAGCTGAGACAGTAATAATGAGGAGCAGAGCTAGTGACTCCATGCTGAAGTTCTGGGAGGGAATAGGTCATCCCAAAGGACCTGAGTCTGTGCTAGGTTAGTTTAGTTGGCCTGCTACAAGACTTACATTTGGGAACTATCTGCTTCGGGTTTTGACTCTTTCAGTAACAACATTTCTGGCAGCTAATTAAATTCTTACTGTTCCAACACCGGAGAAGACAAGAAAGTTCCCCTTAAAAGGGCACCTAGATGAAAACAAACTTCACTGATTACAAGAACATGTGTTGCATGCAATTAACCCATTACTGGGGCCTGGAAAGAAGAAAGGTGATCTGAGGGGACAAGAACAAAAAAAAAAAAAAAAAGGAAAAAAAAGAGGGATGCCTAATAGATTGGAACAGAGTTTTATCTACCAGTCTTTTTAAGTTGGGGCTGAGAGATGTTTTGCTACTGGTCAGACACAGTTACCTTTTCCACTTTTGCTCAAATGAAGCTGATGATTCTTCTTAATTTGACCTAGTATTAATACAGAATTTATTTATTTTTTCATAGGGTTACAGGCACACACAAACATTTACTACAGAAAATAACAGAGGTGAACGAACATTGTGAATATTCTGTGTTAGGCTTCCCTTCATATTTAATTTCACTTGTTTTCAGATACACACATACAATTTCATATTTTACAGCCAAGGTGGTTTACCTGCAGCTTTGTGGATCTGCAGTTATATTGGCAGGTATTCTTACATGAAAATTCAAACATATAAGTGGTTATCTTTCACCTGTGTGCTCATCAAACCAGGGAGCGGAAAGACTCCTATAATCTCTCTGACCAAATGTAACTGAGCTCTCAGAACAGAGTGGAGGGTATTTGTACAAAGTGATTTGTGCTCAGCCCTAGAACTTGCGCATTTCCCCTGGAAAAGAAATCCTTGATTTGGCATAGCACATATTCTAAAATGTCCAGTAGGAATCATGGGATGTGAAGTAATAAAAGTACATATAAAGGAGGGTATCTGCTCCCCTATAACTTCTTCTCTGTTTGCATGGTATGGGCAACATAAGACATATCAGAAATGTTGCTGTGTAGTTTTCAAGTAGAAGGAATGCTTAGTCCCTAGGATAAAAGGAGTCTTCTTCAAGTCATGTTTATTTCAGTAGGAGTTGCAAGCGAGCACAAGTATTTGTCTTTACAGTTCTCTTCATAGGAATGGAGCCTTTGTTAGAAATAGCTAAAAGAATACACCATTTTTACTGCCACCTCCACACTATTTTTTATAGATCTAGGATCTTACACTTTGTCTTAGAAACCATTGCATGTAAAATAAACAGTAGCAGTTTCTTTTCTTTCCTTGGGAAAACACTTCTCATTGTTTCTGTTTTCTGAATTTGCAATAAATGTATTATTCGGGATATCTTCAAGTAGACTTTCATAGTTGAATACATTTCCCTAATACAAATACAGAAGCAGAAATAGCACATGTGTTCACAGCCATGTTTATTCAGGGATAAAGCAGATGTCATGGCAAAGTCTTTGTCTGTATATACTGCACTGCACGAGTCAGCTGTGAAGGACAAATCTGAGGTGAGGAATATTCCTTGTCTTACTTGAAATGAAACTTATGTAAATACATTTGTTTGCTTAGTTAATACATATATGCATATAATGAAGGGCTATTCATAGCATGTGTGTCTGTACTGCCCTGCTAGCTTGAATCTTGACTTTGAAGACTAGATAGGCTGTAGTCTCTACACATCAGATCTTGTGTTGTTTGGAGTGGGTCCAACTGTTGTTGTGAGTTAAAAACTACATCTACCTGACTGAGATTTGAGCTCTGGCCAAAAGGCAGCGTGGATGCAACTAGTTCAAGTTTCTGAGCTGTGAGAACCTGGACGTAAATCTTTCAAATTAAAGTAAGCTTATTCAGTGATTTTCTGTGTAAACAACCCACAGAAGACAGGGTAAAGACACACACAAACACTCACATATATCTGTTAATTTTCTGTCTTTTAAAAAAATGTGAAGTGAACTAGTACAGCCCACAACGATCTAGTATTCATGCTAATTAGTCTTTAAAAGCTAGATACCAGCAATATATAGGAAACACATCTCAGACTATAATGGATATGAGTTTGGACAACTGCTCCTGCATTTAATGCTGAGCAATTTTTATATAAAATGTAGAATAAATCTATGAGAAGTGAATGCAGGAGATATATGTCTAATTATAGTGCAATTAATGCAACAGATCACATCCCTTTTCTCTTACTTCCCCAGTCATTTTGATATAATTTCCCCTGGCTGAAGGTAGTTTGTATTTTTTATAATGATTCTCTATCTCTTTTGCTTTTATTCTCTTTTAGTAGAAATAATCAGCTGATTGATGGTTGGAAAATTAGCTCAGGGAACTGTCTTTAGTTTGCACTCTCTTTCCCTCTCTCATCTTGCTAAACTTGTGAACAAACTTAACCTGTGACTCTCACATACTCATCATTAGATGAGCGTGTTTTCATCTGAATTTTAGAGCAAATTTGTGTAGGACGTGACTGAATTTTCATATTTGAATTCAAGAGGGCACGTATGTGTGTGCAGAGTACTGTCTATATCATGCATACAGAGTTATTGTTCAAAAGATTTCTATCATCTATTCCCCTGTAACACTTCTTTGCTTGAAACACAGTGCTGTAATGTGCCTGTACCAATCAGAAAACTGAGCGATCATAACCTCACGCTTACATCTAAGCAAAAAATATTTAAACTGTCATACCAACAGAGCAAATTCCATTTCATTGAGTATACTTGGAATATAAAAATGATAAATGCTAACAATTAGTGTGAGTCATATGTGTTTGCAGGGCTTTAGAGTTGGACCATACAGGATTCTGTAAGCCTGACCTTTCAGAGCCGTCCATGGTACACAGGGAAGAGCTATGTAAGTAGGTTATGGAAATGTGTGATTAACCCTTGTGAAGGTGACCAGCCAAGTGAATGCATGCTCAATTTCTCATTAAAAACTCGTAGATATGAGTCACTTAAATATTTATTATCTCTCTGTACAATAATGGCCAAGAGAAGCAATGTTATCTCAGAAATTCTACACACATTTTTTTTTCAAGATGGTGGCAATACAATAGCAAGCAGATATTATCCCTGAAAAGCACATATTTCCCCCAAAATCAAAACTGTGTTTTCAGGTCTAAAAAGGCTTGACACGCAACTTGACCTGATGAAGGCACTCCTCAGACAAGTTACTTATATATCACCAGTTATCCTTCATTGTTTTAAAACAAACACCAAGCGCTTCAGATGCAGGTAGGAATACAGAGGACTTTATATCTTTTTGTCCAGTGATCTCATGCAGCACCAACCTGTTCTGCCTGTGACCATCATCAGAGCAGAAAAAACGTCTAAATCCTCGCCTTACAGAATCGCTAGACATCAGGTAATAGTCAGTTACTAATAAGAAGTACATTTGATGAAATTTGGGGAAAAAGATATAGAGAAATATGCCTGCCTCACAAGAGGGAACTTTGGAAGCTGTGTCTGGATCCTGTTAATCTTCCTTTAGTTTTGTATTACCCACAGGCTCATTCTGTGGAAATTTAATAGTCCAGATCTTCATGTTTCAGTAATTACTTACTAGAAAACAGAAAAATCCTTCAGCCATACTCCTTTTCTGACTGCAAAGATGTTTCAGCACACCAGGTCGCTCTATATTCTATGGCCTAGTAAGATTTTTCTAATTAAGCAAACCAATGCTTTGGTTCCTTGCATTTGACCAAAGAGAGGGGAAAGCCAAATACATTCCTCCCTTTCACCTAAACTCTGTATTTGGACCTATTGTGAAAAATGTGAGCCTCTGTACATAAGGTACCAAGTGCTGCAATAGGACTCAGTTTTGCTACTGTCTATAAATGGTTTTGTTTCATGTTGTCATTTCCCATGCTTGATCCATTGAAGAAACAGACTTTAGAGCCTGTTCTGATCGGAAAACCTGGCTCAGGTCTTAGGGATGCATGACATCTCAATGTGCGCCACAGCCCAGACGGCAGACGTTCTGCAAAAATGCAGGACTTTAAGTCCTGAACTTAAAAAAAGTGAAACTTTAAAAAGAGTGTTGTTAGTTTTACTCTCTGGGGCCTGGCAGGCAAACAGCTGCACAGCACTTGTGTCACTGCCTGCAGGTGAGATGGGGAAGACCCTTGTGCAGGCACCGAGGTGAGAGTCTGCAGATTGCTTGTTGTCCTCTGAGCACATATAAGCAGAAACCTTGGAGAATCATTGTAGCAAACCATAGATATCTCCAACCAGCACAAAGGCAGTAAAGTCTCTAGGCTTGAGCATCCCTCTCAACTGTGCTATACTCTAAACCGAGTTTTGCTGTCTGGCAGGTACCCTCTTTGCTGTGGCTAACAAAAATGCACAGAGTGTCTAGGTTAAGAAACGGATTATGTCCTGAAACAGGGATTTTTCAGGCTGTTTGGGCATTTTGTGGGGCCACCAAGATTACCTTTACACAAAGAGGAGTCCAGCTTGGTTTTGAAATACATCCAACCTCAATTAGCAAAGTCTTATCAGGCCAGGTAATAAAGACTTTTTCTATCCCCTTCTTATTTATAGACAGTTCCCAAAATCTTAATATGTTTTGTGTCTTGTGGAAATTAAGATCTGTGTTTAGTGGGAGTCAGGTTGGGGAGGTGATGGATGCAAAGAGGTGGGATTTCTTGTTAGAGAGTGGATAGGACAGAGAGGAGAAACTGGATACAGAAATTTGACTTCCCAGTGATAGACATATCTTTTTCATTAGTAGTTACATGTGAGCTAACTGCATCCTGTTTTCTAGATGACCCTTCTTCATGTTAATGTTCTATATCAATGAATATAAATGACTAACCTAATCAGTTTCCCTTAACACCAACATATCTTATTTTGAAATTGAAATGCCTACAGCTAAATTTATTTCAATGCTGACCTCTACACTTCCCAACATACCTTATTTTGAAGCCTAATATGCCTTTTCTTTCTCAGCTCTTATTTATAGGCTTTATTTTCTACTGTATGCTTTTTTGTTCCTCATACTTTTGCATCTGCAGTTCTCCTCACTTCACTGGTACATCTTGAGATGCGCAGAAGGTATAAGATTTGACCAAGCTTCCACAGGATATTAGGAAGAGAATGAAGATTTCAGAAATCCCAAACTAGTTCCTGACATTCTTATGTTCAGAAGCTGGCCTAGTGTAACATTTTATGTAAAGAGTTATAATTTTTGCTTTTCAGAGGGAAGCTCAGAACCCCCTGGATCTTGTGCTCATGTATATGATCTTGCACTATAATAAAGGTGTATGTATGTGAGTGTATATCCCCGGGGAACTACAGGGAAGTTACTAGTTAGGCAAGACAGCGTAATAAAGTATTTAGACTGGAACACCCACCTTTCCAGAAGGAGTAGTATGGGAGGAACTGAAGAGATCTTTGGATGAAATGAATTTGTACAAATACAAATGCCATTACAAGGGATAGGATTAACAGAAAGGATGAAAATAGCTCATGGAGTCTTATAAATACTGTTATCAGTGTGTCACATTAATGGAGATTTAGTGGCCAATATTAAGGTACGGAGGGGGTGAAAGGTAATGTTTTCCTTATAAAAAGGAAAGTTGCTGAAAATTACATTTAAAAAATCAGATTTTTTCAACTGTGTTGACTTTGATTATGCTACCATCCCTTAATTCATTTTCTAGCAACATTTCCATGACTTTGAAGGAGATTAATATTACAGTAACTTGTTCACATCTGTTGCCTAAACCCTTTTCTTCTTCTTTTCTTTGAAAATACCTCTAAACTCTAAAAAAGTGCCTTTTTCTCCCCCTCCCCCAGAGAAAAACTATATTGGGAGGCTTGGGAATATTTTCTTGTCTATATTCAGCTTGCAGAGACAAGCTTCCAGGACTCTGCCACTTATTCAAACACTGTGCTCTAGAAAGGTGAGACTTCCAGCCTGAAGAGATTTGAGACTGTACATTCAGTTCCTAAAGGAATAGGTGTACATGCTTGACAAAAAACCCCTATGTGATAACTGCAACCTTGGACAGATGTCCCCTGAGGAAAATGCTTCCTCCAGTTCTCGTACCCTTACTTAGTGTTAGAAGTTTTCGACTGAAGATCAATAACCTGGAACTAAACCTGAGGAGTTTATCTTTCTATTAGGTTTTGTTTTCTCTCCTGAAACTCAAGAATCTGTCTGTAGAGCACTGGATACATCAGACAAATATGGATTTTGTTGTAGTTCTCTGTTATTTGAAAGAAACCATAACAAGAGCTTGCCTTTCTTGGTTTGTCCAGTCTAATTTGGATCGTTAAGCAGAGTCAGAGTTACAGTTAGTCTTGCCCTTTGGGTTTCTTTGTCTTCGTTCACTCCTAACACTTTCAGTGTGTAGCTAAATAGAGCCCTCATATGCTGAAAGCATTTGGAAAAGCTCATACATCATTCATCCAGAGAGAAGAAATGAGGAAGGAAAGCAGTATCTTTGTTTCTTCACAAGAACCGAACACAGTCCTAGAGACTGATAATAAGGTTACCATTTAGACAGAGACATTATAAGAAATGAAAATTCAGACTAGGAAATACTGAATATCTCTCATTTTGGGAAGTCATTTTTCACCAGGTTTATTTATGAATTTGTTAGAATTGTAATCACATTAATGACACTATTGCTTCTTATGGATAGCAATGAAAAAACCACAAAATTCTTTTTAAGGAATGTGGCCATCTTTTCACCCATGTATTCAGAGTTCTTGTTCAGAAAAGATGCATTTATATAATCATATGGCAGAGCCTTAGAAATAATAACATCTCAATTGCCAGAATATACTTACAATGGGTGGCTCTGGCTCTGAACACTCAATGAAGTGCATATTATTCTTACGTGGTCCCTGTGGTACATTAAGTTTTACTGATATCTAATAGCTTCAGCATCTCTAAGGGATGTGGTCTTGATTTTATTAACCAAAAAGATTGAAGAACCAAAGACATATATTGCTGACAGGTTAAAAATTCTTTAACAAGGGTATCTTAATTGCTTTCTTATTTCCCTTAGTAGCCTCCACTGCGCATTCAAAAGGATATTATTTTTGGACTCAGTAATTTTCTGTGAAGGATGTCTTTTTAGGTATCATATTTGTGGGGGTTTTTTTGGTCTAGAAAGATTTGAACAAAGTTTTCCATTGTGTTAGAGGTTAGAACCTTTCCCTCCCTCTTCAAAAATCATCTGTCTGTCTGCTTTACTCCCTCTCTCTGTCAGAGTGACTATTAAAGATAAAGTAGTGTGTAGTGATACATATGTGATAACCAACAACTTTGGCCTAAGAGCTTATCTGTTTACGGTGTCAAATGCTATCTGATAATCAATATAGCTGCTCTTGTGTTATGTGCCCATGTTTCTGGAGATGTGACTGCTTGTTTGCAGATGCACACTCTACTTTCTATTCTTTTACCTCTTGGTGGTTGTCAGCCTCCATATCTGTGTCTTTCAGCAGTTTTCATTAAAACTTCTCTATAGCAGTCAGAAGAAACCCACAGCTTTGGGGGATCCCTAAGCCTTAGTGAGCTGAGTAAACTGCTATTTAAATCTATTTAAAGCTAAGGTTCTCACAAAAGAACATCCAGACTTCTGCTCTATATATTAGGGAGTTGTGAAGGAACGAAATTTCTTTAAATGAATATGCTGCTGTTCTCAATTCTAGTGACTACCCTACAGTTGTCCTGATTTTCTTATACTTATCACACACCTCTGCTTTGTAGCATACAGACTAGGAATTCTTTGTTCCCCAAAGATGGAGGACACACCAGTAAGTTATCCCTGGATAATGAGATGAGATGAAATCTTGTTGATTTTTTTAAAATGAAAATGAACTGGTGTGATAGTCGAAGCATTTATCATCAGAATACGTGTGTGTATTTATAGAGGTGAAAATGTTCTACAGGATTTTGTGGCGATAAATACCTTACAATGACACAGATAACTTAGATCAGGCAGTCTGAGAGTCAGGGGGAAAATTAGGTGTTTCTGTTATCATACTTCCATGTGGGTAATGTGAAAGTTTGTATATATTTCAGGTTTCACTGTTACACTTGACTAAAATATTTCTCTTCTCACCTCTTTCTTTCTCCCTGTGTGAAAGTTCCAGATGTCGAAGGGATATGGCTAAGGGGCTGTTCAGTAGATACAGTGAAACATGAGGAATTCTGAAATTTGGAAAGCATTCTAGAAAACTGTGGAATAAATTTGTGTCCTCTGAGCTGAAGAGATCTGAAGTGCAGGAGTCTGATCTGGCTGTCAATAATACCATGGCTTCCAAACATTGCTTCACTTCAGAGCATCACCCATCCAAGCTTTTCACCTTACATGCACCTTTAGTTGGGGAACTTCTGATCAGTGCTTAGACTGCATATTACAGCTGGCTAAATCCTGCACAAGTAGCAATGTGCCTGTATATTGTGGGCAATTTAGGATTGCTGTCTTGTTTATGTATCAGAAAATTAAGAATCCCCATAAGAAAGAGTATTGTGTCCCTTAGAAATGCATCTTTAACGGTTGTAAGATAGCAGTGTCTCTTAAAGCAAAAGTAGGATTTTGGCTTGAAAAAGAGCTGTCTGTCTTCAGGGTTAAGGAATACTCTTCTTCTTGAGGGTGTTGCTCATTTGAGTCCTGCTGGTCATATACCACACTCAGTAAGAGCTCCTCAGTAGCAAAGCAACCAGATTAAATATCTTTAAAATTAATAGTGCCAAGAACTGAAAAATTGTATGATTCTTCTTGCTTAAATAAAATGCTGAGTATCAGAGCTCCAGAAATCCACGGTATCTCTTTTTTTTTTTTTTCCTGACACTCATGTCCTCTATTTCTTAACAAACCATGGAAGCTGTATCTTATTCTGTACCTTATTTTTACATAAAATAAGTGGAAACCTCATCTTTCATGAGCATAGCAGCTAGACTTTGGTGCTACTGAAATCTGGGATGCTTTTGGAAGAAAGGCAGCCTGTGAGGAAGCTATGTGGGGGGGAGTGAAAGCCTGGGAGGAGAAGAGCCAGCAGTGCAGCTGCAGGGCTTGTGAGCTGCCCTGGGCCAACAGCTGGGGGGAAACTGCTCTCTGCTTTTCTCCAGTAACATCTGCTGCCACACGTCAATGTCTGCACCAACACATTCCTATGATTAGTGTGATGGTCTTATAGCACTGACCTCTACTTAGTGTTCGGCTTGGTGTATTAATCTTGAACGAAGTAAAAGTTAATTCTAAAATAAACTTGTTAACCTCTCCATTTTTTGATTTCTTCATTCGCTGGAAATTATTCTGGATGGATTCTGCTGTTGTGAAACTGAGCACTAGCCTTCTCACAGGCTGGTGTGGGAGCCCAATGAGTCCTTTCTTGGACCTTAGTTGGCCTCAAGGTTGATCTCTTTGGGAATTATGTTTCAGTATCTCTAAAAACCCAGTTGTATCACATGTATAAATATGAAATATTTTCAAGTGCACAAACATCTTTCACAGAAATATTTTTCAGTGGCAGAATGAGCAGCATAAACCCCACCTTTTCTCTAGACTGGACACTACTTCTTTTAATGATCACCTGACGATGACTCCTGTAGAAGGAGTATGAAATAATATTTCAATAAGTTTTGAACTAGCCAAGAAAACATCATGTCTGTGTGGCTCCTATACACTTAAATAGAATGGATTAAAATGTATCAAAATAGTATCATTTTCCTTTACATTTTATCTCTACAAGTAGAAAAAGCTTTCTAGGTAACTTCTGGGGAATTTTACAGATTTTAGTAGGGATTATTCCATTACGCTATTTGAACAGAATTGTTTGGAGGATATTGTTGGTAATGGTTAGTACAGAAAAAAACACTTGTATTTCTCCTCTTACTCGTCCCTATCTTTAGCGGAGTCATGTCCTTTAAAGGAGGGCCTAGACACTTCCCTGCAAAGTTCATCACTACCCATATTATACTGTCCAGATTGCACTTCTTGGCTTCCTTTTTTGTTATTGTGCTTGATGGTGGTGAAGCCATGGTTGACTCTGTTTTCCAAAAAGCAAAGCATAAGAGTATGTTTGCACTCAGCTGTCTCGGAAGCAGAGGTATGCATGCTATTTCTGTAGTTGACAGGATAGTCTTCAGTTTCCTCCCTGCCCAACTGAAAAGAGAAAGCATTTACAATCAAGTTACTAATTTACAAATTGCTCTTTCTGCAAACTAAACCAAGTAAACATGTAAAGATTTTCATTTTGCTTTCCAGAAAAAGATAGCTCTAACAAAGCTACAAAACCACAATCTATTTTAAATCATCTTCTTGAAATTAATCTTTTTATGACCTGGATGTACTTGAATAAAAAAAAGCTCTTGTGCTGACTGATTTCCCGCTCCAAATGCCAACTCTAAGGAAATCTCTTTATGTGCTGTAACCTTCACTCTCTTCCCAATAGCCCACTCTGTAATCTGTATCCATGGTAATACATTACTGTTTACAGCAGCCAAGGAGTTTGGGAGAAATTATAGGAAGAAAAATCTTTCACTGTTAAAGTTGTGGTAAAATGTCGTCAGTTTGACGAAGTGACACCGTGCTTACAGTATGAAGCCCCAAACAAATTGGAATTTGGTTTGTTTCAGGTTTCATTATAGACTTTGAAATGTTGAACTGAGTTCATCAAAACGTTTTCTTGAGTTTGCTTTTACCCAGATCTTAGGCCCAGTTTTAAAAGAATCTGGGCCCGGTTTTGAGCAGTTTATGGACTGACTTTAACATAAACCAGATCACAGTCAGTGGGCTTGGCTGAAATTCACTCTGAACTTTTATGTAAAACTGAACCTGAAAGTGAAATTTTGTGAGTGAGAACCCAAGCAAACTGGAATGAAAAAAAGGTTAGCAAAATACTGCACAGTGATCCTGTAGAACTTCAAACAACAGGATCTGTCATCCTAAGAAAAATTCAATAAAATCTTAAAAAACAGTTAATTTTTTATTTCATTTGGGAATTTTCCTTTTATTTTTAAATAAACAAAGTATGCACTACATCAAGTGAATTACTGAATGCAACCTGAGATTCTTCTGATGTCTGGTGTAATTTAGGTGGCAGGCGAATTCTGTATAAAACCTTTAGGAGAGAATTTTCAAAAGCTCTTAGCATTGATTTAGCTTGTCTGTCTTTAAAATTAATGGGAGTTTTTATTATTGATACCTTGAGAAGCAGTATCTGCCCAGTCCTGGATATCTGTTGTAAGCCCTTGACTCGTACACAAAGACAGAAGCTTCCTAGAATGAAGTAGTTAGTAGATAACTTCTTGAAGCAGTTATGACTGCTCTGTAGCTGAGAATGAATCTCGGGTTTCTACCACATTCTGACCATTATGCTAAAGTTTTTACTTTCCAAAAGCCACCATTCCTCTTAAATCTAGGACTGCTATGGTCTGTTCTGAGGAAGAAATTTGTGTGAAGCTGGATAAAAATAGAGATACGCTTCTTGAAAACAATGTTACCTATCCATGAACTGTACTTTATTTTTACAATACTAGCCAAAATGTAGGCAAGATCATTGAATCTCAGACCAAGAATTCTTACTTTAGGAAATCTCATCAAAATTCATATAAGCAGGCTTTCCAATGTTCACTTTGATAAAGGTGGCCAGTAAGTGAGTGTATGTATTTTGCCTCTCTGTTTTTCTAGATGGGATACTGTCAGTCCAACTTGGCAGTTACTATTAGTTCTTTTTTACTTCAGGACACCAAACTGCTTCTAATTGCTTTCTTTTCCTGCCACACTCTTTCCCTGCAATTGCTCATTTCTAATATTGATACCTTGCTTCCCTTCTTCTGTCTAATGATGTGAATGTCAAAGCAGACCACCTTTCAAAGCTCCCTATGAATGAATGGGGGAGGGTGCAAGCCAGCAGCAGTCAATCTTTGAAAGATTGAAATATGGAATTTCTGAGCATGAACACAATGGCAATTGTCCAATTAAGACAGAAGCCAGCAGAAATCGGTATAAAGTAGGCTATGTGTTTTGTGACAAAGGGAGATGAAGCTTCACAACTTACCACTTTAATCACAGTTAAAAAAATATATTATTATGGCCTTTCAGGCATTTCTTTTAATCTTTGCAAACAGGAAAGTTTTTTGCATCTTGTCATTATCTTTGCCTTAGTTTCCCTGAAAATATTTTTATTAGGGAATTTGTTAATAGGATGGCCTTGTGGTTTAGGAATAAACACTGTTGGAATAAACACAAGGTCATATCCCACATCTTCCATGTTTAAATTAAAACATACGTAGGAGAAGGAATTTGTGTTTAAAATATAGTTTCAGCATCATGAAACAGAGGGCCCAAAGGTCCTATAAAATATATATGCTGTTAACATATAAGATCACTAGCTTAATGCCTTCTTCAGAAAATCCAATTCATACCGACAAATCAGGACTAGACCAGAGAGTCACTAAAGTCATTTGGGACTGCAATAGCTGAGATGTAGACCTAACCTGAGGCACTGATAGCCAAAGAGAAGGAAGATATGAAAGCTGATTATAAGATGACCTGATCATTTGCTTCTGAATTAGCTTTCTGCACAGCTTGGAGGTTTTAAGTCCTTTGGAATTAGAATAAAAGAATAAATGAAACATAGAATTGAAACACTTGTGTCTTACAGTTAGCTTTTGTGAATAGTTTTTTTTCTTAGGAGTGATTTTTACCTGGAAGTGTAAACTTGTATGATAATTTGGCGACTACAGCAAAGGTCTTTACAGGTACGGTAAAGAGAATATTTCTCACTACTAAGGAAGCAATTTAAGGGGAAAAGGGACAAAACAACAACAAAAAAAATTCTCAGAGCCACACAATCACAAAATGGTTGAAATAGGAGGGGATTTCTGGAGGTCATCTGGTCCAACTCCCATGCTCAAAAAGAGTCACCTGCAGACCATTTCCCAGGCCATGTTCAGACAGCCTTTCTAAATTTCCAAGGATGGAGGGTCCAAAACAACCCTAGAAAACCTATATTAGTGCTTGGTCACCCTCACAGTGAAAAACTGTTTCCTGATATTCAGAGGGAACCTCTTGTGTTTCCATTTGTGCCCATTGCTTCCAGTTCTGTCACTGGGCACCACTGAAAAGAGCTCTGTTTTATTCTTTTTGCACCCTCTGGTCAGGTATATATATACATTGACAAGATTGCACCAGAACCTTCTCTTCTCCAGGCTGAACAGTCCCAGCTCTCTCAACCTTTCCTCAAAGTAGAGATGCTTGAGTCACTTTGTTGGAAGGGCCAGTATGACCAGTATGTCCAACATGCCCATGTCTTGTACTGGGAACACAGGAAGGGACTCAGCATGCTAGGTGTGGCCTCTCCAGCATTGGATAGGGTGCTAAAGAGGGGAAGAACCGCTCCCTTCAACCTTCTGGCAATGCTTTGTCTAATGCAGTCCAGGAAAGAAGTTGTTTTCTTTGCCGCAAAGATACACTGCTATGTTCAACTTGGACCACCAGGACCTCCAGAGCCTTTTATACCAAGCTGCTTTCCAGCCAGGAAGCACCAGGATGTACTGGTGCCTGGTGCTGTTCATTCGTAGGTGCAGGACTTGGCACTTTCCCTTCTTGAACTTCATGAGATTCCTTTTATCCTGTTTCTACAGCCTATAGAGGTCCCTCTGGATGACAGCATGACCCCTGTGTGTATTAATGACTCCTAAAGTTTTGTGTCATCAGCAGATTTGCTGAAGATGATACACTCTGACCCATCATCCAGGTCAGTAATGGGGGTACTAAACAGGATTGAACGCAGTATTTAGCCCAGGCTACACTGCTGTTTACTGACCTCCAACTGGTAAGTGCTGCTGATCACTGGGTCTGGGTATTCAAACAGTTTTCAAAACACCTCTCTGTCTACTCATCCAACCCGTACTTCATCAGCTTGTCTATGAGGGCCTTATGGGAGACGGTGTTGAAAGCCTTTCTGATGTCCAGATAGACAATATCCATTGCTCTCCTGCCATCCACCAAGCATATTGTTTCATCATAGAAGTTAATCAAGTTTCTCAAGCATAAACTCATTTATAAGACTTTGTCCCAGAGTCTGGCTTTATGGCAAAGCAGAGGTGTTGGAGAGTGAAGCAGGCAATAAAAACAAACACTAAAACAAGAAGAAAAAAAGAGAAGCATATGCTTATTCTCTGGTAGAATGAAGGTGCAACTCTCTCAGTTGCCCATGAAAAACCCATGGCCCTTCTAGCTTTGCATTTGCTTTAGCAAGATTTTCTTCCCCAGTGTCCCGCTATTGTTGACCTGGTTTGTGTCTTGCTTTTCTGGGACAGTGCTGTGCAAGTGCTCCTGATAGGACTGCGAATGTGAAAGCTTTCCAAATCAATTAGAGAGGCCTGGCTTTTGCTAATGAAAAGAAAAGCAAGTAAGTGAAAATAATCAGATCAGTAAATGTCCACCAAGAAACCCAAGAATTGCTGTCATGAGTTAAATCAGTGCTCGACCATTGCTTGGTATGTACTACTTTTTGAAGGAAAGTTATGAACTCTTATGATAGCAGTAATGAGACAAAGAGTTTATATAGTTTTATCTGGGCAATGTAGAATATACTTGCTCTTACCATATGGTCCAGAGCAAAGGAATTGACTCACATTTTAGGTTTTTTTCCAAAAGAGATTTAACTTTTGATATTTATCACTACATCATTGTGCAATAGGCTATTTTGCAAAAATTTCTTTGAGGGAAATAGGGAAATTAAAAGAATAAAAAAATGTTATTTATCACCATTATGAGTCTGGTCTTCATGTTTTGCCCCAACTGTTCTCTGTCACCCTCTTCCCTGCTTTCTTGTGCTTTGCAGACGTTTTTGTTCTGTTTTGTTTTTTTTTTTTCTTCAGGCAGTCTTTAGGCCTCTACCTTACCAGTTGTTTTCCTTTTTTGCTTCTATGTCTCTTATGAGCTCTTATTTTTAAATTTTTAATTTTTAAAAATTTTTTTTCCCTCTAAATAATCTCTTTAATTTTTCTTTGATCACCTTCTATTTTATACCTTCTTTTTGTCTCCTTTTTTCCAGGTACAATAAAATGAGTACACTCCATTCCCAGTTAAGGCCAACATAAGTTGAAGAATTAAAACATTGCTCCCTAGTTGCTTATGTCCTTACGGAAAATATTCTTTCTAAAATTTAGCAGGATGATGTATAAAATTAGCTTTTTGCATTATTGAGGGTGCTTCTGAAGCCAACAAATGAATGAATATTTGGGAGTATTTGGACTAAAAATCTAAACCATATCACAACATCTTTGCACTGATATTTAACTGAGAAGAATGTGAAGACAACATTTTTTTCACATTATTTTAATACGTGTGGATACTCCATTAAATTCTAACTTTATTGGCTTTTATGAAAAGACGTTGATGCGTTTTGCAGAAAAAAAAAGTTTTAACCTCACAGTCTTTTGGTATGAGTGTTATTATTATTCTTATTTCACTGATGTGTACATAGCTGGAGCCTGTGTTCCGTGCACTATGTCTATAAATCAAGGACATCTGCCTTCTTGCATATTGCTGAGGTGTTAATAGTTTGAGAGACACAGATGAAGGTAGTCAGCAGATGGAAGTATCATTGTTAGTTTAACTGAAAACATAGGAATATCATGGAGAAATATGTGTTATTAATTGTAGTGTTGATTTTTTTATATATATGATAAGGAAATTAAAAAGGTGATGCTCTTTAGTAGTTGTCGACTTCAGTGATTTTTATCAGAAGTCTCATGATATTGTTATTTTACTTAAAGTTTAGTCCTTGGAATCAATTATCATCTGATAATCTTAGCTTTCATTTCAAAATAAAACTGAGTTTCTATTCTTCATGAATACAGAAGAAAACTTGAAAATGTGGATTGATTGCACACAAACGGCTCGGAGACAGTAAGTAAAATAATTGAAGCATATTTTTTTAAAACATGATTTAAAATAACTGCATCATTTGCAGGAGGTTGACTTGCAATTTTGTTTACCTTGTAGTACAGTACTGACCCTTAAGTTTAGAAAAGGTAGATATCCATAAAAGTAACAAAAATTTTACATGACTATCCTGAGAAAAAAAAGGGAGGTATGAAAGGAATCAGGATGAATACTCTTGTAATGAAAAAGAAATTAAAATTTCTCTATCTATCTTGTACACTGATTTTTTAGCAGGGTATTTTCTTATCTCAGGTAAGTTATCTGGAATATTCACCTTTTATCTGGAATATTCAGATTTGTTTAGGAAAAACATAGTGGTACACTTAGCAAATCATAGTATGCTTTAGTGGGATTCTAAAAATCTTTCTAAGTTAAATGAGACTAAGTTAACAACAAGACTGCACTTTATTCTCTCTCAAAATCTCCCCTAAAAAGCTTCAGTGTCTGTATCAGATTAATTTTCATCAAAAATCATGCCATCCCAAGCACGCAATCTTCATCTGGGCTCTATTGTCTCTTTAGGCTATATCTAGAGCAGCATTTAGTGATTACTCCAAGCTGAAAGAGAACAAAAAACAGAGACCGGGACATGATTTCAAAATTCTCTTTGAGGATTCAGTTTACCACCTAATTTCTCTTCTGGATCCCAAACTAACCTATAACTGGAAGTAAATTTGCATTATGCTCAGATTTTGTAATAAATTTCTTACAAGAGGTTTGCTGAACCAGGGAAGGGAGAGGCAAGTGGAATATTTTCATGCCATTCTTTGCAAACCTCATACAGAAAGTGTTCCATTTCACACCTATTGTAATTCATTCTATTGTAAAGCAATAGAAATGCTTTACAAGGTGCCATATAAAGAAGGTAAAATGTGTTTCCTGTGTTACCTCTTATCACAGTAGCATATCAAAGTAGATTTGGGATCTATGGACCTCCACAGCACACGATTCCACCACAGATGCCAGAGCTATAGCAAAGCATTTAAATATAGAGAGGCTGCCTTTTTTGAAAGCTGTCCTTATGTAAGGCCATGAGGGAAACACCAGACCTTGTTAATTTACTTTTTTCTTTGCAAACTTAATTTTAGTAACGAAGAATCTGAAGCGTGCTAGCATAGACTAGTTGTATTCATGGTGGGAAAGAATACAGCAATTCTCCTCAACACCCATTCAATGGAAAGGTTTAATATTGAGACTAATAAACCCAATGTCTTTTCTCTAGTTAATATAAACCTCTGTTTTATTTTTTTCATTATAAAACAAATATCAAAGTAAAACTGAAGCCAAAGGCAGAGCACGAAAACAAGGAGATTCCCAGTAACATAAAGCCTTCTAAAATAGGTAAAGTATAACCATGTACTTGTTAGGCTGTTCCCTATGGATTTTCTTTTCTGAACTCTTTGTTATTGCAAGTTAAAATCAACTACTTGAACATTATAGCTAAGATTTTAAAATACACATCTAGATAACTTTAAGTAGGTTACCTGTGAACTAAAATCAAAAAAATATATTATCTATAGAACGATGACATTAAAAATACAGACTAGAGTTCAGATCTTGTCAGTCTGAGCTGCAGTCTTGTTATGAGTGCAGGGAAAAAAGGAACATGGATAAAAGAAATTGAGTAATGATTAAGAGAATGCATGGGTCCTGAGAGCCTAGTATTTTGAAAAGTAAAAAAGGTACTCATTTGATCATAGAGGCTAGGCTAGGCAAATGAAACTATGACTAAAAGATTGCATTTTAACATTAAAACTGTGTAACCTCTGGAAATAAGAAATAATGAGGCCTTAGAGTTCTGGTATCAAAAGTGGAATCTGCAAACATTTATTTAAAAAGAGTGAGAGTGAGAGGGATATTATTACATGACATGCAGACAGATTATAATATTGTACAATTTTGAAGCTATGAAAACATATATAAGATTACATTCTGAAAGAATATGTGTATGTAGGAGGGAGAAGAAGGGAGAAAATGCACTCATGAATTTCCAGTGTGATGTCTGAATGCAATTAAAATTTCCAGTTGTGATATTGTAACAGATCTTTGACAGTCAGCCATCTGAATACCATTTTGACAGCTCAGACACCTTTTTATGGACATGTCATAGAAAAGATCATTGAAGAACAATTATTTTGTACCTATGGCTGGAAAAAAATATTCAGACCCCTTCCTCCTCCTGCCTATCAGAATGTTTTGTTTGCTCTGCCATAATAATTTACCCCTTGATGTGTGTACTAGGGAACCTGTACATAATTGCCTGTTAAATATGATTTCAGATCAGCAGAAATGGGAAGGTAAGCTTAAAAAATATTTGAGATGTATAAAGAAAAATACTGTTGGGTTGTCTAAACTCTTACTCATGCAAGCCACTTTAGAGATATTTGGCTTGACTATGAGATTTAAATTAGGTAGGATATTTTGGACTGAGGTCCTGATCTTGGTCCCATTAAAATCAAAGATATTTTTTGCCACTGAAGTAAGTAAAGCAGAAGAGCATCCCAAATGTTGCATTGTTGCATGTTTAGAATGATTTGTGATGCTCTTCCTGGCCTGATTACCTCTGATATTAGTTTCACCAGCTCTAGTTAATCAGAGTTTTACCAGAACACATGCACTCTAAGTGGTTTTCACCTTTCCTAACTATCAGCAATTTGCACTGATACAGTGTCTTTAATGCAGAAACCATTAAAATACAAACATCCCAGAAGTTTGATTTCATCAGTTCATTCTTACTCTAAATACAGACTTCTTACTTCCTATGAAGGAAACTGTGCTGTAACATCTAAGAAAGAAAAGACCATAAAATTAGAATTTAAAAATGATCAAGAGAATGGATTAAATTTCTTCCATTCCCTTTTCTTGCTAAAGCTTTTGTCACTGAAATACAAATGTCACAAATGTAAGAATAAAACATCTCAGGCATTAGGATTCTGTGATAGCTCATTCACATGACAATGACTGCACTGAGAACAGAACATTTTGCAGAATGTAGCTATTCTTGTGGCAAAGATTATAATGACAGGGAGAAATGGTGCAAAATTAACCAATTCTTGCATCTTCCAACAGTAATCTAACAAGCCTCCTTGTGTTCTGTATAATGTGTTACATTAGACCCAAGGAGAGGGTGAGAGGGTGAGAGAGGAAGAAATGAAATACCGCACACCTTGGGTCATAATTAAACTTATATGCTTAGTCCAACAGTAAGAATTCTTCTTTGCCCCTGCCATTGCCAGCAGGTGCCACTGTAACAAATAGGAAAGTATGACAAAGACTTTGGAAGAATTAGGCTGTTGCTTGGGCCATAAAATAGGAAAGCTCAGCTGGTCCTAGGGAACACTAGCAGGAGCATCAGTGCTAGGACACTTAGTGG
This sequence comes from Dromococcyx pavoninus, assembly GCA_033558185.1. NCBI lineage: Eukaryota > Metazoa > Chordata > Aves > Cuculiformes > Neomorphidae > Dromococcyx > Dromococcyx pavoninus. The sequence goes on from JAUMJL010000025.1 coordinate 3,121,807, forward strand.
CCATGGGGAGATCACTTTGTCTCCCTGTGCCCCCTGTCCCAAGGTGCATGGTGTGGGGTGATGGCATGGGGCTGTTGTTTGCAGGATGTTCACTTGTGCAGTGCTGAGTGGCTTTTGCGGGTGATAAGATACTCCTCAGATTATTTCATGAGCTTTTGTAATTTCTTCAGTCCAGACTGGGATAAACAATTCCATGTTAGGTTCAGATCTCTGGTTAGTTTTGCCACGATAGTGTTACCCCCGACTACCAGCTACAAATTTTCTTTTAAAATAGGGTCAGTTCATTATATTTGACCAGAGAGTAACAGAGTCACAAAATGAGTCTTGCTTCTCTCTTGACTTGGTTCTGTTCCAGCTGTTGGGAGTTTGTTTAACCCTTGCCTTGCCAGCTTCCTTTCTGCAGTGGCATTGTAGGCGTGGGTCAGCCCTGGGGAGTGCTTGCAGTTGGCTGTGCTATCCCTTCTTCACCACGGCACTTTCAGAGGGCCTCAGGGACAGCTGTTTTCAGTGCATGTGTGTTTCTTTACAGGCATTTTCTGGTTTCGCGAAACATCAGTTGTGGTCTTTTCTGTACAGGAGTTTGGGTTCATTTAGGTACTTTTTTTGTGTGAACCATTGATATTAAATCCCGCCTCATGAGAGTATTTCATCCTGGCTGTATTTGAAAATTATTCACCACAAAAATGTAACCCTTTAATGGTCTGATAACTTCAAGCATGTTTACTGGTGTGATCGTACGCCCACCTCCAGTCTTGGGGCCCTGGAGAAACATTATTTTTATAGATTTCAAAAGGGAATCTGCCTTTCCGTAGTAGAGTTTGGGAAGGGAAAAGCTCAATGTTTACATTCTCTTCTGAACTGTTGGAGCTTTGAGAACAGCAGAGGAGTGAAAATTTGGTGGGTTTTGAGACAGTGCTGCATCGGTTTGTGCAAAGAATTATATGGTGGTAGACTCTATGAGAAATAAAGATCATTTCCATGCTATGTTCCTGTGAACTGATCAAAATATGAACACTGAAATGCATCTGTTTGTGACATTGATGTTACTTGTGCAAACAAAAACTCATCCATACAACCATGTAGGCTACAGATCTTCTTGTTTTTTGACATAAGAAGCCTGATAAAGATTTATTCCTCTTTGCCTTCAGAACTTACTTTAAAAAGATGAGTTTCACTACAGAGTAGTTGCTGTACAATTTCCAACTTCCTATCACATTAACTTTTAATAGACTTATTTCTCCTTGTGAATAATAGGAAAAAAATATTCCTGGTGCATAGCCACTAACTTTAATCCTTTTTTGGTCTCCTCTGCAAGTGATGATGAAGACTATCCTTCCATGAGTCTATATCTGAAATATTGTGTAATGTAAGCCTTATCAAAGATGTGGTATGCCCAAACAATGTGCTTTCTCTAATAATTTTTCTATACCTGCTCTGGTATCTGATCTTTAGTGCTGTTAATTACCATCTAGAAATACATCGGTGGTAGAATTTTTATGTTCCATTAGTTCCAGGTTTCTAACATTACTGTATTAATGCATATCAATTCCTAACTTACAGGGGTGGTTGTGAATCAGATAGGCAATAAGTTTATTGAGCTGAAGCTCATCCTAAGGATGTGCAATTTTTTCATTGTCCCTTGGAGTGCTGGGAAAGGCGACAAGATGTCAATTCCCCTTTGTTTCAGTCCTGAAGTTGGTCTTTTCTATTAGGACTTATTGTTCTTTCTGAAAACTGACTCATTTTTTACTCATGGAAAACTGTCAAAGATTTTAGTCACAAAACCGAACTGAAATGAAATACAGTTTGATCAGAATATCTGCTGCATTGTTTGATCTTCTCTTAAATGCAGCTGCTATGCCTACAAATCACACCTGCTTGGCAATGGTAGGTTTAGAAGAGAGTCAGATTTTCTGCTGAACCCATTTTGTTTTTATTTCTCTCCTTTTTCCAGCCAACATCATCTTCACTGTCTTTCTTGTGCGCTTGCAGCATCCTATTTGACAGCTAGACTGTGAATCCTCAGGGGCAGGGAGATTCTTCTACTTGTCTGTGTTATACCTGTCATAACATAGCACAATTCCTTGATTGCTATACCATAAATAACAATAACATTGCAAAAGTAATGTGCAGAAAATGAACAGAACTGGAACGTATTATTTTGACAAACTCTACTTTTTTGGCTCAGTTCTTCCAGAATCTGTAACAGAGTTCCCAAGTGAGCAATTGAAAGCTCACAGCTGTCTATGGACAGTGTTTGTTCTTCATTTGAATTTAGGTTTAACTTATCCTCTTTTGGTTCCCTAGCAGGGAACTGTCAGGAAGTCACCAATGCTGGAACATTTCTTTCAGAGTAAGTTCCACAGTTACTTGAGGATCTATGAAAAAGTGAATGTGATCCCAGGCAATGTTCAGTTTTTCCAGAAAGACTGCTGATTATAGGAAGGATTTAAAACAAAACCCAAGACCAAATACCGAACACACCAAAACCTTGGTGGATTTCTGTCTCTATACCTTTAGCATTCTGCAACAGGAGGTAAGATTTTTAAACAAGAGACTCATTCCACTTATGTAAACACTCAGAAGATAAAGGTTAGTGTAGAGTGGGAAACGGAAAGAAAGCTGGCACATTGTATGTATTCCTTACTAAGAAAAAGAGGAAAAATAAGTAAAAGAAAATTAAAGAAGTATTAAGAATTAAAGAAGCAAAGAAAATATTGCTTGAAATAAATTTTACTCGTTGAGGTAGAAGACCAATGGAAAATATACAGCTATGTTTTTCAGCTTTAACTGTTGTGCAACTTTACTCATTTGTATGCTTCAGAGTTTCAGGAACTTGTGTATGGAATGCCTTCGAATAGTTTGGGATCTGTAACTATAAATCTGTAGAAAATTTCTTAGTTTAAGAGATTTCAGTGTTCACTTTGACATTTTAGATTTTCTCAGTCTGATTTTCTTAGCAGAATTGAATTTATTCATGTAACCTTCAGTCCAGATACATATATTTTACATGTATGTATATGTAAACATGTACCTATGTTCATGTATATGTATTTATATACATGTATGTATATATATTTGTATATTTCATAGCCAATACTTTTCTAATTTTTAATTGCTTTCTGTTGAGAATTAAATGATGCTTATCCCAGAGCCTCAACTGTCTGTTTTTCTAGTTACTAATCCTTGGCTTTCCTCACTTGAGAGAGGCTATGCTTTATTCCTCAGTTCAGTTTAGCCCTTCATGGTTAAACTCTTTGATTTGTGATAGATTACCATAATTAAAACTTGCAATTGTAACTCCTTCTACAATGAAAAAGACAATATTATTAATTTATACCAGTTTATTTTTGTCTTCTTCAGATTTGTGAATTTATTTGTAGAATGAGTTAAGAATGAACATCAGACAAGAATTGTGGATTTTCAGATCACTACTGAGGGGATTGGTGTTCCCCAGATTCAGATAGTGCCTCTTGCATTGTGGGCACTTCAGGAAATTAGAAGGGAGTGAATGCTATGCCTGAATGCTTATGCAGAAACTTACAAATGGATTTGAATGCATCAAATGATACTCTAACTAACATATTTTTATGTTGCTTGTGAACTAATCAGTTATTGCTGATCTTTCCTTTCTCCAAATTCCTTTGACAAAAATATACTCCAACAAAGGTCTTTCCAATGTTATATCAGACTAGTTTCGTTCTGTGTTTAATTTCAGATCCATAAATCAGTTATGTCTGTTTGTGTAATCAGGTACCTCAGGGCTAGACTAAATAACTGTTTAGATTTCTATAGTTTACCAAACATACATCACACACAGATTTAGAGCTGAATTCCATTCTGCATTACAAATGTGAATTTGAAGTAACTCTACTGAAATAAGTAGAGTTACAGTGATGTATACAAGGGCAGGGGAGAAGCAGGCCCATGATCTGTCAAAGCATATATGTTTAGAAGGCATGCAGACCTTTTCCAGCACTTAAAAAAATATTTTATGGTATCTTTCCAACATGTCTTTTTGGCTGATTTAACATACCGGAAAGCCAGGGAATTTCTAAAAGTGAATTCATATAAGACAAAATTCCTTTGATTGGACTTTATCCCCAGTCCATCAACACTCTTCTATCACTTTCAAAGTTGGCAGTTCTCAGATATCATCAGTCCCAGAAGTGGAAACCCTGGGTTTGTATTTGTCTTTTCTGAACCACGTGAATATAAATATTAAACTGTCACGTTTAACTCAGAGATAGAATAAACCTTAAATCAGAAGTAGCTGTAGTCAAATATTAGTGCAAGTCTGAAAAGTGCAAAAGAGGGTGTTTGTACACATGTGTGTGTTTATATAAGCCTGGACATCTAATAATTTTCTTCTAATAAGATGAATTCTTTAGCAGCTTCAGAATGTATGAAATTATATCATGCATCTTCTCGACATAACAATACTTGATCTGTTCATTTCCCCCGACTCGTATTATCTATCCATAAAATGTCATATTGATTTTTAAATACCACTTGTAAACTTCATGCTGTCCACATCCTGAGCTGAAGTGGCTTTTGGGAACTACTGATAGCTTTGTTCTGCTTCATTTGTTTATGTACCAGTAGTATTAGGATTAATTTCAGATCTCAGTATATCTGGATTTCCGTGAATTTATTTCTTCCTTGCTCTGGTTTATTTTTTTTGAAAATTCACACAGTTTTGTTTTACTGACAAATGTCTTAGTGGAAAATGACTTCTGTGTCAAAAGAATGTTTTCATGGAAATAACATTTTATGTTCATATGGAGTTTCAGGTTAGCATTCGCTTTGAAGGGGTTAGCTGATCAGTCACGCCGCAGCATGAAAAGCCAATTTTTAAATATTTGTGACCAATCCATAAATTCTTAAGAAAGATATTTGAGAAATCTACAAGTTCAAGGGAACCATGGTTGTCCTGATAGTATGCAGACAGAAACAAAGATTACATTTACTGGTTATTTAATTAATTATTTTTTTTCATTCAGATGTAGTAGAAATTGTTTTTTGTCTAATGTGTATTCTTTTGAAATAATTTAATGGCGCAGATCTCTCTAAGCTCAAATGTAAAGTTTGTCAGGAAAGAACTCTGTTCTTCAGTCTTCTCAGTTCTCCTGCTGATGTTAATGAGTGTTTTACCCACTAATTTTTTCATGACTTGGTTCTTATATGATTTAAGCCCTCTGTTTTGGGTTAAACTTTGGGAAATCATGCTTCTTGGCATACTACCCTTCCACTGTCACTCCCTTACAGTAAATAAAAATACTGGAGAGGCTTGATGACAGCAGTACCAAGTTGAAAATGTAACCTCGGCATCACTTGAAATGAAAACAGATGCAGCAAGTAAATGTTCTGGCATTGAAACATTAACATTAAATCCCACTTCAAATACATTTTTTAATTGGGAAGCATCCCAAACGCAAAGACTTCACTTCCCAACAAACACAACTATTATACTAATTGGTATGGCACCCGTACAAGTCTTGGGTGGATCTGAAGTTAGCTGTTGTTATTTTGGCCTGACTTTCCAACCACATTAATTTTGCTAAATTGCATTTCTATGAGAGAGTGGGTTGACATGCTGCAAGTGTTACTAATTCTATTGAATCACTTTTTTCCTTTTAAACAGAAGATCAAAAACCCAAACCACTATTTTTAAATGCTGTATTTCTATAAACAAAAGTAGACGTTTGAATAACCACCTTATTAAGATTAGGTGATCCTGAGAGGAAACTCTGTTTCTCCATGTTTGTTACTGACCACAATATTAAATTATGCAAATCTTAAAAATATGTTTGAACAAAGACCTATATAATTTAAGTGGTTGAGATTTTTCTTTTTAATCTGTGGGCGTGATTTTAGTGCTGATAGAAGCAAAGGTTAAAAATGCATTAGAGATTCCACAGGCAGTCAAAAGGGTCCAAAGCAGACTTGGCAGGTCTCCTTGGACCCCTAACCAGAGTCTAAGCTGTGTTCCCTCCAGAATATCCTGGAGCAGATTTAAAATCCCACTGGCAAGAAGGATTAATACTTCTCCAGCAGTACTTCTTTCTTTCTCAGGGCTTTGCACAGCCATAACCCTCACAGTGTTGCTTGGAACTGTTTCAATGGGCTGCCTCTTTCTATTGGGAGTGAGGAATGCAGTAATATGTGGAAAGATAGAGCATGGAGCATGTGGCATCTTAGGTGAAAAAGTATAATGCTCCATCTCTCAAGCATAAATATCCAGGACTTTAGAGAGACCAGAGTACAATTTTAACAAGGCACTTGGCCAACACCCAGCCCACCCAGATCCAAATTAGCAGCCTCAACTTCTGAGTTTTGAAGAGAGAAGCAATGCTGTTTCTGTCACTATAGATGCCGAAGAATACATTGTTCCTTAGTTTGATGCCCTAAACCAAGTGATTCAACAGCTCTGCTATGTATTGATTCAGAATCTTGGCCACTGCTGCCCAAAATACAGAGTATATCCTTCATACATTCCTGAATTCACACAGCTCTGTCCTTTCTATGGAGAATAAAAGATGAAATAAAACCTCACTAATATTTTCTTTACTTTCCTTGCATGTATATTTACTTTCTATTTCCATATTGTAACTTTTTATTTTTATTCCACTTTTTTTCTTGCTTTACTTTTTTCCAATCTTTTTACTCTTTTTGCTTTTTATCCGTTCCACATTAAATTCTGATTTTGCTTCTATTTTGTTTTGGAAAGGCTTTTCAGATTAATTTTTGCACTTCATCTATCATCTTTTACTTCTGCATCTCCTTCTAATGTCTTTTTCTCACATCTTTTTGCTTTGACTTCTATTTTGCACTATTTTCTCACCCCTTTCCCATTTCTGAATTTTATTCATATTCTTCAGCATTACACTAAACCACTGTGCAAATAAATTTCTTTGTGAGACTTTTATCTTTGGAAGTGTTTTATGGCAATGGGATGCTGCTCACCAGCACCTTTGTAGAGATTTATGTACAGGCTGTGTGCTGAGATCCCTGAATGCAAATTCAGCTGCTCACCATTCATGTCTGAACATTAATAGCTTGAACTTCATTCTTGAGTTAAGTGCAAGAAATGACCAAATGCTCTCCTATACTCAGATCTGCAAACTTGTCATTGAAGAGAAAGTCACTGGTAATGAACTTCCCTTAGGAAAACAGAAACTGATAGAATTCTCCTGCCTGTGCTGTAGTGATTGGGACCTTAACTCTCCTGAGTGTTTTGTATCTTACTTTGAATGCTAAGCCAGCCTGGAAATGGAGAAGGCATTCCTGTAAATTACACCACGTTCCTTCAAGCCTTCTAGAGCTCCTATGAGGTGGCTTCAGCCCACAGGAGCAGTGGTCACCTGTGTGGTGGCAGTTGGTGGGTTTTTACCAGAATGCAATTAACATAAAAAGACCATTTATGGAGTGGGCAGTATGCAGTAGTTTTGTTCCTTTAACCTGACACCTGAAGAGGGATAATCCAGAGAAGTCAAAAAGGTAGCTTCTTGACTTAGTGAAAGAACAAATCCCTCTTCACAATCTGTGTTAGAAAGGGTCTCATTGTACTAGTAAGGCCTGTCCCTGGCATTCTCTTTCTTGCGAAAATAAATCCTATATTGTAGTAAAGATTTTTCATCAGAAGATGTCTACATTTGGTACATTTTCTTTCAGGCACCTTTCTGTGGTACTAATTTTCTTATGGCCTTTCTGTGTTTTTTCCCTCATCGATAACCAAAATGAATTCTGCTGCTATGCCTTTCCTTGTTCTTTTAATTCTGCTTCTTAAAGGGCACTGCTTCTCACCAGTTCCATTATGGAGAAAAAAATGCTTTCTGACAGTTGAAATGTGTGGTTTTCCTTCATTATCTTCAACTTATGGTTATGTCCAGAAAAAGAGAATTTCCTCCTCTTCCTCTTAGAAAGCATAGACCTTTCACCAATTTAACACTAGCAAATGTCTTCATATAGTTCCTTATTAAGTGGCAAACTTCATAACAAACTTTGCAGACAGACAGTGGCTACTTCATTTGCAGCTCAATCATTTGTTGCTTTTGCAATTTGCAGTGATTGCTTAAGAATGGAATGGTTTGTTTTTGGAAAGCTGCTTTATGTTCAGTGGGTTCTGTGCATAGTTAACGACAATGTTTTAATTTTGTGGTGGGGGTGGAGATGCAGCTTATTCTTCTTGGAGTCATTGCTGCATTCTTACAAATTACATGTCGCTGGAAACCTGGTTTTGGTTTACTTTAAATTTAAAGTAATCTCCTCCCCCTGCTTTTATTAGACCAGGGGTCAATTCCAGGAGCTCTGGTGGCAAAAAACAGCTGAGCAACAAACAGGCCTGATGCTTGAAGATTATCTGATAAATCTCCAATGACTAAGGGCAGATGTTCTGGCTTGTATGCCATCTCCTTCCACTATGTGGGAACTGCGAGTGCAACCAGAATGTGACTGTGATCAGAAGGTTTACACTTTTAGCAGAAAAATATCTTACTCTTTCTCATCAGTGCTGGAGCTCTGCCTAGAGTAAGGTTGGCACAGTGGCAGGAAGGTGACAATATGATTAAAAATATTTTTCCCCTATTTCTCAATCAAGTGTGAAGAATAAGAAAGAATCCGATCCTCTCACTTTTTTATTTGTTTGTTTTCTTTTATTTGTTTGGGGTTTTTTTGTTACTCAACCTTTTTCTTAGAAAAGAGAAAGAGTAATAAATAGAGAAACAGACAAACAAGGTATTATATGGGGGCAGAAAGCTCTGAGATGTAATGACAAGTTAAAAGTTAGTAAGTGAAGTGCAGCTGACACAAACAAACCACTTTTGAAGCCCATACTGACTCTGTATAATACTGCCTCCTTCCAGTGCAGTTTTAAGCGGGATTCCTGTACCAGGCACTGCTGTTGTTTTGGCTTGCCTAGAGCTTACACAGCACTGCACATAGATGTACAATGTAGGCTGAGGGCTTCCAATACACAGAAAGCAAGTGTGTTCTTTATGGTAGTTTGTGTGTTTGTGTATGTGAGAGAGAAAATAAGAGTGTCTATAGCTATGTCCTACATGAAACACATTCAGCAATTAAAATAGAATCAGGGTAACAGTTTATAATAGCATAGTGTCAAAAATTAACAGCTAAATTAGATATTTATTTTTTTTGTCTGCTTAATCACCGAAAGTTCCTGGGGAAAACAAGGCTTCTATTTGAAAATAAAATATCTAAACTGTTAGATGTTTAAAACACATAACTTAAAAATGCAGAGCATTTCATACAAGATAAATCAGTAAAGTTGTACTGTACCATTGTGTAAATGAAAATAAGGCATATGTCTATTTTATTTATTTTTTTATTAATTAGTAGTTGTTGCTATATGTTTGTATATAAGATGGTGGAAAAAAGGTCTAACATCTTTATATGGGCTTCATTAAATGTTCATATAATTACAGACTCTGCCGTAACTCCATGTATCATGTTAAAATTCTGTCCTCTAAATCAAGAGAAAAAAATTTAGAGAAAAGAGGTAAGAAAATTTTTCTGAATATTCTCCACTATCTCATAAAATGATACTCAAGTATTATACTGAGTTTCCCAGAAATCAAGATGTCTCTAAAGGTTATTTTTATATTCCAATACTTCCTTGTATTTTGAAATAAATTACTCTCTATGAAAAGCCTTCTCTCTCCTGTAACGTCCTTCCTATTTCAGTAGGGGCAGCAGTTTTAGGGCCCATTGTGTGATACAAGGATACTTGGGGCTGAGCAGGCTTCTCCAGATTGCCAGATTCTCCCCAAATCCAAGGTATCACTTGACAAAAGACAGTGGATGTGACCTATAATAGACAGTGGAAAAACCTCTTGGGAAGTCATCCAATCTATTTCCCTACACGCGGCAGGATTATCTGCAGCCATGTCATTTCTGACAGATGTTTTTTTCCAGTCTACTCTTAAAAACCTTTGATGATGGAGACATCACACTCTTCCTTTCCGAGTAAAATAACTCCAATTTATGTATTCTTCCTTTTCCCGGCATATTTCCTAGACTTATGACCTTTCTTTCAGATTTATTCCAATCTTCTTAGCAATGCAGTGCCCTAAAATCGCCACTGTATTGCAGATGACTCCATTTTAGAAGAAGCAAACAAGTGTGATTCAATGTCCTATCAAAATTTGTCTTTTTATTGGAGCTACTTAAAATTAGTTTCAATTCATGTTGTCTTGATGACGTGTCTCAGACGAAACAGCTTACCAGTGAAAACAACAAATATTTTCTTCATGGAACATTAAGAACAATCATGCAATATCTGCTTTTATTCACTCTCAACAGCTGGTTAGATCTGTTGACCCTGTTACTGAAATCTCAAAATACCCAGTCTCTTAGAAAGTTTGCTATGTGGATGTTGTTCTACAATATTTAACACCCCTAAAATCCTGGAAATTTTCAGTGTCCTTAATGAATTGCAGTGAGGTGTTCATGGTGTTAGAATCGTAGAATGGTTTGGGTTGGAAAAGGCCTTAAACATTATCCAGTTCCAACCCACCTGCCATGGGCAGGGACACCTCCCACCAGACCAGGCTGCTCAAGGCCCCATCCAGCCTGGTCTTGAACACTTCCATGGACAGGGCATCCACAGCTTTCCTGGGCAATATGTGCCAGTGTCTCAACATCCTCATCATGAAGAATTTCTTCCTAATGTCTAATCTAAATCTTCCCCCTTCCAATTTAAAGCCTTTCCTCCTTGTTCTATCACTACATACCCTCGTAAAAAGTCCCTCCCCATGTTTCTTGTAGCCCTCTTCAAGTTGCTATAAGGTCTCCCCGAAACTTCCTCTTTTCCAGGCTGAACAAACCCACTCTCTCAGCCATTCCTCATAGCAGAGGTGTTGCAGCCCTCTGATCGTCTTCGTGGCCCTCTTCTGGACCCATTCCAACAGTTCCATATCCTTCATATATTGGGGATTCCAGAACTGGACACAGTACTCCAGGTGGGGTCTTACAAGAGTGGAGTAGAGGGGGAGAATCACCTCCCTCCACCTGCTGGCCACACTTCTTTTGGTGTAGCCCAGGACACTGTTGACCTTGTGGGCTGTGAGTGTACATTGCTGGCTCATCAAACAACATGCACAAATCTTTCTCCACAGGGCTGCTCTCAATCATTTTGTCCCTAAGCTTGTATTGGAACCATGGATTGCCACAACCCAGGTGTAGGACCTTGCACGTGGCCTTGTAGAATGTCATGAGGTTTACATAAGTCCACTTCTCCAGCTTTTCCAGGTCCCTCTGGATCAGAACATTTCCTTCTGGTGTGACTACTGCCCCACTCAGCTTGGACTCATCTGAAAAATTGCTGAGAGTACACTTGGTGTTCTCTTTATTCAGCATACGTGGACATAACAGGCAGATGATTTGACTTCAAAATCTGAGTCCATATACTGGGCTATAGATAAAGATAGAAAGTAAATATTAAGTACTGGATAACAGGTCGTGGTGGAGAGGACACATCTGAAAACAAAGGCCGGAGATACATCCATGGTAAAACCACATTTGGCAGAGGTTGGAGATACATTTTCCTTTTCTGGAGCAAACACAATCTTTATACTCCACAGTGTGAGGTGCTGTAGTTATCTGAGGATAAAGCTATACCAGCATAGGGAGTTGGAACCCTTCCCTGGCATTGCAGGCAAGAGCCATGGTTACCTTTCCCTCTGCCTTATTGGACAAAACAGGGTGACCTCAGTGATCTTCCCATGCTTTTGCACTGAATAATTTTTCTAGGAAAGTGCTAGTCGGTGGGGTTCAAAATCGTGCCAGGGATGTTGCCAACAATTAAGCAGCAGGGGTGTCTATAAAACAGTGACCAAATGTCCCTACTCATTCTGGAAGGGGTGGACAGGGCAAAACATCCTGGGCAAGGCTTATGCCACCTACATGCTGTCCTAGTTTCTACCCCTGTCCAGGAAGAGTTTATTATGTCTTGAAGTCCCTTTTTCCTTTGAGATATTTCAGCTGCAGGCTTGAGCAAGTTCTTTGTCCTTTCTGCCACTGCAGGAGTAGAAAGGTAGTGGAGAGCCAAAGTTCTTTTCATATTTTTCAGATTAGCAAACGGTATAAAATTAGATTGTGGTCTTTCCAGGCCCAGTTTCTAGCAAAATAGTCTTTCTGAATTTCCTGAGGCAGACTTGGTTGCATCATGCCCAGTGACATGTTGTTGGCATATGGCAGTAGACTGTGAAACGGGGAGAAGTGAATCAAAGGTATGTTACAATTAATACGTCTATGTTGCTTGCTGCTTGAGGAATGTAGTAGAAAGAGAGTCATATGTAGTTTATAGAAGAAATTAATACATTCCAGATGTTAACCATGCCACTAAGTCTTGTATATACAAAAAGCGGTTTTCCTAGTGAGTATATTTAAACTTCACATAAAAAGACAAGATTTCTAAAACATTTCTGACTATATATCAGCATAAATCAGGGTTATTTTTATCTAGAATCACAAATTCACTAAATAATGCACATCTACTTTAGTATTTGTTTGTTCATAAACATTTATTAATGAGAAACTAAGGATGCTAGTTGAAATGTAATGCATGTGTAAGTTTTGAAAAGAGGTTCTTGTTCCATCTACAGTTTGTGCCGCTATGGTCAGGTAATGCTAGCACAGCAGAATATCACAAGGTTTACTTGATGGTGGATCCTGAGTCAACAGCCATCACAATTCGGGGACTTTGTGAGATCTACTATTTGCATTGGAAAAAAAAAGGAATTAACAGCAGTGTACTTAGGCAGTTGCTATTGTCTCTTCAGTATAGGAAATTTGAGTCAGAAGCATGAAAATATATTGTATTTGTTCATCACTGGACAAAAGTTGTTCTGATGAAGTTGTTTTTAACTTTAGTGGTGTTTTACCTGCTTTTTTTGAGACTGAACAGGAGGCAGAGGAAGCTGAATAAGATGTCATATCACCTTTATATGTTGTCAGAAATTAATGCCTTTCAATATCAAATATTTATGTAGGTCATATGATCTCTGCATTCAATGTAAAATATCTATGGCAACATTTTTTTCCATACTTGTAATAAACAGTTCATGCACAATCTGTAGACTTGAAATTAAGTCGTTGAAATAACTGGTGGAAAAAGTCCAAATGACCATCAGATTCAGAAACATGGTTTGCTGCTTCTATCCAAATTGTAAATAAGAGAACAGATTAAATTCTTCAAGTTATTCACTGCAAATTATTTGCTCAGCTCTTATTATTGCTGTGGTGTTAAAGTATACAGTATGCATAGCACCAAAAATGTAGTAGGCATCTTAAAAAAAAAGAATTGGAATCCAATTTGTTTACATTACTTCTCCTCAAAAGTCTGTGGGAAGAGGGACTTGGAAAGTCATAGGAGGAAGAAACCTCTGATATTTTCCTTGCTATGCCGAACTCGCTCTAGTGGTTTTGGGACGGATTGCCTGTGGGATAGGTCCCAGATAAGTCCTGAGACTAGTCTCTCCAGTCCAGAAGAATAAGTCTGAAGCCAGGGTTCCATAATATGAGGCATACCATAGCGAGGGTGACTTAAGCAGCCCTTGTCCTTTCTGCCTCAGGCTGGTCTTTCCAAGTGCAGCTATGCAGTATGATGTTACTCTGTTCTACTGGAACACAAGTTTGAGGCTCTTTGCTAATGACAAGCTCAGAGAAAAACAAAAACAACAAAAAAGACAAAATCAAACAACAAAAGAATGTTCAGAATACATCTGAAAATCTGTATGATGTCACAGTTAAAACTGTTGTACATGATAAAAATAAGAGTGTAAGAACAGACTGCACACCAGCACTGAGACCAGATCCCTTATCGTACTGAATCACAACTCAAATCCACACGTATGGAGAACGTGTGCTACCTCCCTTCCACTTAGTTCCTAGGACAAGTGATGTCCAAACCAGTTGTGTTGTCAACATTTTAATTTTCATGCAGAAATCACTTTGTGCTAAAATTTGTAGAGGGTATGATACATGTCCTACACGTGCTGCATGATGGATGTTTCCCCATTAGCTTTTTCTTCTCCTAGGGTGGCCAGGCTCTGGAGAGCTAAGTGAATACTGCCATGGAGAATGTGGCAGGCTTTGGTGTTATTTCTATGTCCATGAACTGCATGTGTCTCTTTCTACCTGTGTGCTGCTGTTCTGCACTCAAAGTGTTAAATCTGAGCTGCAGCTTCCCATACATAGGAGGCGCAGACAGCGATCACAGATAAACCCACTTACCATATTGAGGACATATATGCCAGTTCTTTGAAGTCAGTCCTTCAATCATGGTCTGATGGGAAGCACTGGAGATGAGGAGGACCCCTGGGAAGAGATGCAAACTACTCCTTCACAGAGTGAGGGAAGACAAAGAGACTGAGAGATGGGAGCAGTTTCAAGGAAACTTCTCAGCTGTTTAAAAGCTGGTCTCAGTCACGTGAGTAAAAGACAATCTCTAAGAAAAAAATTACCTGGGACACTTTCTTGTGAGATGACTGTAAGATATTAAGGAATTACCACTTCATTTTATATTTTTTTTCCGTATTTGCTGCTCAGATATGGTAACTGGGTATCAGAAGGTTGATATGTAGTTTGGTGCAAAAGAAAACAGGACTCTAAAATCCTTTGAATATAGGCCCCATCTGCTATTTTAAGTATTTCTCCAACTGTTGTGGACTGAGGAATAATGACTTTTTAAAAATGTCTCCATTGTGACCCATAGCATCATGTGCCTTCTCAATAATGACACTCTTTGGACTGCCTAATTGGGTCTGTGAAACAAAAGTTATGTGTGATGCCACCTGACACTAAATGACAGCTTGGGCCCATCTTACAGCCCAGGAGGCTGGTGAGAGATAGCAGGGACTGTCAGATGACGTGGGACAGCTGCCTGTGAGGCAATATGCACCTCTGGTTCTTGGGGAGCCCTGGTGTGCACTTACTGACTTGCCTGTTCCTGTGGATCCAGCAAGTAGTCCAGAAGTGACTGCTTTTGGGTATATCTGGGAATGACACGCATTATTCATCGGTTTCTCTGACTGCTTAGCACCTCCAGACTCCTGCCGGCTGTTTATATTTAAAAATAAATCCTAACAATCACTGTTCAAAGTAAGGACTGACAGCCTGCAGCATTTTTATTAAAGCATGCTGAGCAGAAACTGAAGAGAACAGATAAGAGTTAACGGGTGTTTGTAAAACAGGCAGGAAAAAGCCTTCTGATTCATGAACCTTCACCAGCAACAGCTTCCATGTCGGAGGAGCAGAGATGCTGAAAGGGTGAGAGACAAAAGATCTTGCTTTAAATGTAGGATTTGACAGGAGACCAGCAGGGTAGGACCTCAGGGAATGTCAAAGCAGATACTCAGATAGGAGATCTGTGAGGTAAGCAGGACAAAATTGTTGCATCGCTTTGAAGGTCAGCCATGATAATACACATAATACAAAGATTTAATGGAAGTCCTTGGCAAAGTCCAAAGGATGGGAGTGATGTGCTGAGAAAACTCTGTACTGATGTTCTGGATGCAGCACCCTCTGGGAGGACGTGAGGTGTCTCTGCAAAACAGTGCTTCCTTGAGTCCTTGGACTTCAGGTAAATGCAGAAACATCACATGGCACCACTTCTCAGCAAGTTAAAACCAGAAAGTTTCTCTCCTGGTTTATAAAGTACTGAATACTGTTTTCTTTTTAGTAGTATTTACCACAATGAATGTCTTTGTTCTCTCTGGTTTTAATTCCTAAGCATAGAAGATGTGTTTATTTTCCCTAAAAGTATGCTGGGAGTTTGCAATTGCAAATGTTTGAACCATGGTAAGAACAAAATTATTGCAGCAGATCTTACCTGATATAGTGAAATGCTTTTATAAACAGTGGATCTAGTTTTGGGGGTTCCTCCCTACCTCCGAGATCTTATGTAAAAGAATGTTAAAACTCATGGCAGCAAAACTCTGGTTTTGTCAAATCTGAATAACTGCAGTAGTCATAACAAAATTAATATTTCTGCCTATATCCCAATGGGTTTATCTCCTCTGTCAATTCTTTCTCTGATGAGATGATTTTTCATCTATACATAAATAAATGCATCTGCTCAGGGCCCCTATCTTTCCTTTCACTAACGTAACTGATAATATTGTATTTGTCCTTCAAAGTCATGCAAATGGAATCCTCAGGCTTTAGATATTAAATGCTGGCTAACCTGATTATTTTATTTAAAACATAAATGAAATTATTACTGTCCCCTCCATTTTCACACCCTTTATAAACTCCTGGCAGGAAAAAGAGAGATAGATAATAAGATACTTGAATCACATTTTTACTTTGTAATTAGCACATGAAGAAAGAACTTATTGAAAACAATAATTCCTCAGTCATTTTTCTTTATTTTAATTTTGCATTGAAGCCAACATATTTTCTCTGAGATTTCATTAGCAGCCATTTTGTAAATGAGTTTCTCACTAGTAGGAACCAAGTTTGAGTTCTCTACGGCATTAAAATTTAACATTCTCTATGGATTAATAGATCTTCTTCTTAATGCAAAGAGACTTTTCTGCAATGTTCATAGTTTAAAGGGATGGTTCTAATTAAGAACATAAGTGCCTAAAAGTAAAGTACTTCAGTACCTAACTCTGGCTCCTTGAATGATGTCCAAAATCTTAAGTTACCAAGCACAGCAACCATCCGTGCTTGAGGGAAGATTTAAGTATCTCACAAAGAAATCCAAACCAGCAAGCAGGCTGAATGAGCAACTTTTAGGACAATTTTAAATCCTCTCACATGGGCTTCTTAGGCCAAAGGAAGTATCTTAAACGAATTTCTAAATCTCTCCTGAAGATTATCTCAACTTCTTCAAAATAATTGAGTCAAGTGTTACTCCTTATTTTTTTAAAAAGATCAGTCAATGGGAAGAAAAAAAGAAAAAAAACCCCAGAAACTGTCTTTGAAATAAAGACCGGAAATTAGAATGGCACTTTCCCCTATGTGTCACTGTCAAGCTGAAACGCCTTGGACTTTTTGAGTCTGCTAGTGAGCCTAAGCTTTTATGCCACTCTGTGGAAACAGTGGGAAGAATGGTGAGCATTTCCACCAGCTCATAGGAAGTTATGCCAGTCCCCTGGAAGGTGAAAAATAAATATGCTTTTTAGTTCACTGAGACGGTGTTTAACCATTTGGCTCCTACAGAGAATGTAGGTAGGACTCCACCTCAGTGTATTTGAAAGAGACAGCTGTGACTTCTGCAGTTTGATTTTAGAAAAGTGAAACTTCTTAGCTGCCTTCCTAAATTCCCTAATTTGCTTTAGCCCCAATTCATTATTCTTTACTCAAATCCTCCTTGCTGCATTCAGTTAAATTGAGGGCCAAAATTCTATCTGCACCTTTCTGCTTTCACACTACAGCTCCAGGAAAAGAGCTGCTCCTGGAGACTTTTACCGCTCTTGCAAAATGAGGAGAGGAGTATGAACAGGAGCAGGATACATGATTTCCCAGCTTGGAGCAAACAAGTGATTGACTGTTGCTTGAAAAAGTGCAAGGATAAAGCTTCTCCAGAATCTTGGAAAAAAACTCTTCACACAGGGCTGTATTAGCTATTTGGAACCATTCTTGACCTTGTCTCTTAAGTGTCACTGAGGTTGTATTTGTCCCAAGCTTTGCTCAGGAGGATTAGTGTTGCCTTCTTGCCCCAGGATAGGCTTCAGGATAAACAGACACATATGATTGCTTCAGAATCCTTCCCACACTGGAGAAAAGCCTAACCAAAACTCCCTGTGAGGTGTAGTAGGCTTCTGGATGTTAAATAAAGCAACAGTGCTACCAAGCAAACTTAGACTCTGTTAATTCTTTGTCATTCCTCTCTTCCTTGTGCTGTCTCTGTTGTTACAAAGGCTTAGTGATACATAAAGACATAAGCAGCACATACCCATGTGCATTGTGAGGGGAACCACAGGATTCATATCTTTCCAGGGCTGGACTCTGTCCATATAATGTAACTACAGATATTTCTGCTTGTTGCTTTGGTAAGTTTAAAAAGTAGTCACATGAGCAATAAGCATTCAGTTCATACTGTTACATGTGCATGGCTGATTAGCTGACTTGGGGTGTAAACGTGATCATCAATAAAAAGAATGATGAAAGCTTGTTATTTCTAAACGTAATTAAGTCAAAGGAAAAACAGTTCAGCATGACTGTAGAAACAGTAATTGGTTCATTACCTGTAATCATGTTAGCCTGCTCATATTATCAGAGTCTAATTGGGGGGAAGAGAGAAAAAGAGAATATATCATTGTGTACACAGGTGTGATCTATATGTCTACAAAAATTTTACTGTGTTATATGTATTTCATTAACAATTTTACAGGTTAAACAGTATAGGAAGAGTATTGCAATTCAGAAAGATAGATACGGAGAAAATTTTAAAAGTACATTGGGAGAGAAAGAGAATTCATTCATCAGGTAAATTTAAATAGAAGTAACTTATATTTTTATCTTTAAAACCAGCGGTGACTCCCTCTTTTAGTGAAAAGAAATCCTTGCACCACTTCTGTTCTAGTACGAATTATTTTTGAGAGAGGGGAGGTATGTTATCAGCACCTGTCTTTTCCTTGCAAAGAAATGAAGCAGAAATGTAATGGGAAGACCTTTAGAGTGTGTTGGCTGTTCTCATACTACATTTTTCAAAGTCTCAGTCTTTAGGTTTCCAGTCTGTTTCTTTAGAAGACTGCTGAAAGGGATTATTTGCCTGAAAATATCCTATTGGTTCTGACAACAAACTTGGCCTATGTTGAAGGTTACAAAATTTTATATAAATATTTCATAAACTCCTTCATAGGAGCAACTCCTGTCATTTGTTGGCTTATAGGAACTTACTGTACTGCAGTGCCTTTTAAACATCATTAAAAAGATGTTGTATGAAATAAAAAATCAAGTAATATTATCAGGGCCAAAAGTCTTTCAGTTATCAGGGATCACAGCCTTGTGCCCACTTTCCTCTGACGTGCTACCATGTCACACAGAGGGTAGCCTTGTGGGCAGTGTGATGTCATAGGTTTAGGTACCTCCTTCTTTATTCATTGCTGTAACACTGTTTCAGGGAAGGCTGAGGTATTTGCATTCATCTAGGGGGTCTATGCCTCAGTACGGTAGTGCCAGAGTTTGGAAGGGGTGGAAATGTAAATTTATTGCTGCTTCTCGGTTTGTACTTTTACTTATTGTTTCTAATGCTATTGTAATAGGAACTAGTTGAGACAATTTCATGTAATGATGAGGAAGTAACACGGCCAGGAGAGAAGGAGCAGGGATGGTAAGAGTAGAATCCTTTGTTATACTCTGCTTTTGTCTAGGGTCTGGCAGTAAGAAACAGGTCGGGTTTCCTCCTTGGACAATACTTCTTTAAGTATTTGTCAGAGGGACAGCAATGGCCAAATAACCACCAGCTGGTAAAAGACTAAGCTACAGAAGAAAGGCAATTAGGACAGATGGACCCAGCCTTTGGTCTGACCAAGTAGGGCATTTTTTATGTTATGTTCTTACAGAAAGGGAGGGATCCTAGATAGAGTAAATTGCCAAGACAATGACAGAGAGGGACATACCCACAAAAACTATGTGTATTTAGTCAAACCCCTCTTCCCTTTGTTTTCTGTGGTAGAACTGGGGGACTTGGAAATTATGTGTGGTCCCTCCAAAGAATGTTGCATTTGAAGCATCTGGAAATTTTCATGGCTATTAGTAGGCTGCAATTGTTGAAAGGCCAGAAGGACCAAATAATGTTTGAATAACGTAAGACTACTTTTGGACTTGGAGTATTCATGTTTATTTTCACTAAGGATTTATAGGAATTATTGCTTCTGTGACCTGCTTGAGAGCTTAGATCAAAGGACCAAAGTCTCCTAGCTCTAACATTGACCCTTAGGGAAAGAAAAGAAAAAATAAGGCAGATATAGAGTGATCCTTCCCATGGTATAATTTCCATGCTCCCAGCAATCAGCATTTTAGTATTTTTTCTCTGAGCCAGAGGTTGTATCTGGGCTTTCATGTGTAATAACCAATGATGTACATCTCATCTATGAATTTGCCTAGTGCTTTTTTAAATCCTGATAAAGTTTTGTGCTCTGCCTGATCCTGTAGGCAGTAGGTTTCACAATTTAATTATGTATCATATAAAAATTACTACAATTATTTTGTTTTTAACTTACTTTATTTTTTTCAGTAGTGACAGTTTTGTTAGAGTGCACACATACCAGGAGTTTCTGCTGGCAGATATGTGTTGATTAGGGATTACTTCTCAGTTATGCCAAAACTATGTTGGCAAAAATGGGAGCTATACCTTAACTTAGATAGGCTTCCGGGAAGAATAAAGGGTCAGGTTGCATTCTACTTATGAAACGAGGGGGTTTGACACCTGAACTGCATTTGACTTGCATTCTACAGTTGTTGAGAAAATGATTTTCTTGTGGTAGAATTCAGCTACTTCATAACTTTTGTCTCTAACTTGTAAGTGGAGTGGAGCTTTGCCTTTTTCTAAATATCTTGCAGGTGCTTAACTGGGAAAAAATCATGCTTATATAGCAGTTGTTCAACTATTTGACCATTATATTGCACTACAACTAAATGAATTTAAATGTATGCCTCATGTCCCTTTGTCAAGAAATGTAATTTCTTTCACTCTGGTGGCCATCCTGAGAGGTTTTTTTTATACATAAATTTTAGGTGATAGGCTGATCTTGGTTCACAAGTGCCCAGAATAACAGCAATCATGAAATCGTGTATTTGCTCCTTCACTTACAATGCCTCTGTTTATACCAGGGCATAATATTTCTCCATAGCTGAAAATACAGAAACATTCTGTATGGATGAAATGCTTATTGTCCTTTTTCATGTCTGTAAAAATGGTCTCTTGAGAACTCTTTTTCTTCTCATGGGCTTTGACATCCCACTTTTTTTTTTTCACAGGAAACTCAGGTCCACCTAATCCGCAAGCTGTGGCAGGCGCCTTGACATGCCATAGTGTGTGTTATGCTGTCAGCTAGAAAGCACGTGAAAGAGTTACTCTGGAGCTGAACCTGCACCTGTGAGTGAACACACTGTCAACATTCCAAAAACAAACCTCTGCAACTGTTAGCAAAGGTATTACTTCCTGATTTGTCAGACCAACTTTTCAGGGCTCCTGAATGACTGTGCTGGAGATAGTAATGGTCTAGCAACCAATGTTTCTGTGATTCCTAACCAGACTGCATCTGCAGACATAATTTACGGTGTTCCTCTACAGAAACAGAAAACTGGAGAGGTCTCCAGAAGAGGCTCTGCACAGAGGCATTTTTAAAATTTTTCTTTTGAAAATGAAGGTACTTGTACCAAGAATGAACATGACAGTATCTGATATTGCAGTATTTCTGCCAGATAACTTGTTTATTCTGAGGAAAACAAGAAACAGAGATATCTTCAGATGGGTGACTTTTTTTTGATTAGAGCTACAATGTGCTGTTCTCCATTTATTCTTTATCATGCTCTTGATTGTTTTTTTAATATTTATTTACAGAATAGACATTTTGGACCTTTATTTATACTTTCTGACTAGTTGACACAGACACACTCCATGAGTAGATTTAGAGGCCATAGAGTGACTTTGTTAGAGACCTTCTGTTCCTCAGGTCTAAGAACAGGATGAGAAAAAAGACATGAATCCTGCATGAAATGTCTGTCATTAGCAAAGCCGTCTGCTTCCATTACTTGTGTTTGTGTCATTCTTTGAAGTCTTTCCTGAAGAAATATGTGTTGTCTAGCTGACAAAAGCACTGATGAAACATACTACAATATTAAACAATTGTACTCTCCCCCTATTTTTCTCAGCAAATATAAGCATTCCAAGGCTGAGAAAAAAAATAAGGTGTAGTGGAGAAGCAGAAATATGCTGAGTTGGCATTAGTCTTGAAAGGAAAAGAAAAAATAATAAAACCATTCTTAGACTGCAGTTGTTCTTCCAGTATTCACAGGCAAATTTGCGAATTAGTTCTCAGTAAAAACAAGATATATCCAAAGCAAAATAATTTACTCTATAGACATGTAGCCAAACAGGTCCGAGAAATCATTGGAATTTAAATTACTGTGAGCTTTAAATTAGTGAATGTCCCTTCTTTCTTCCACTGCACTGAATGACTGTGTCTGAAGAATAGTTTCAGCTATGTAAATGGGCAGATCTCATTTTGGTGGGCTTGATCAGAATGAACGACTGAAATGGAAGACTGCATTTTGTAGCCAGTCTCTCAAGGTGTCAGCAAGTGCTTAAAGTGGTTTTAACCAGATGCTATGATCAATGCTTGATGGTCACTATCAGATAATCCATGTGATTAAAAGAATGGGCAAAGCAACACTCTTTTATTTATAATACGGAGATATTATTAGTGTCTGCTTCTAAGGAACCACACGTAAGGCCCGATGATGTGATTAATCAGGCATTCCATGTGCTTTTGAGTGATCCCAGCACCAACAATTGAGAGCAGGAGGGATTCTTCTCCAGTATAACACAGTTTATGACATCCTGCTATACAGTCTGAAATGAGCTCTGATATTCCAGTGAAAGAAAGCTAAACACTTTGTGAAGGAATGTGCACAATTACTAAGAATTTGCCAAGGACAAAAGCCAAATCCAGGGCCGTTGATTCAACAGCCTCATGTCTTATCCAATGTCTGCTGTTTTGGTGTTCCTTCTTTCTTAAGTTATAAATATATTTCTGGCCTGGTAGAAGATACACAGTACAGATCTTCTGAAATATGGCTGAATTTGAGGAAAAGCAGAACTGTAACAGAAATTTAGCTGTATGGTTATCCTTTTTTTTTATATGACATACTTATGCTTTCTTCTTTACCTACCTACCAGTTTAGATATTTTATTTTTTAAGCATTTTTTTATTAAAAATTGTACCTCACGTATATGCATTCCCAGAGAAAAAACTACAGAAAAAGTTCATGAAATAGTCCAAGACCTTAACCTAAAGCCATATAAAAACCATATAAAAATAAGCCTTGTTCCAGCCAGTCCAAACACAAACTGGCGTCCTCATCAGAGCAGCATATCCTCAGCTTCCTCACCCTTTCTTTGAGATAAGATGGTGCCTATTTGTGTTCTCTAGCAATCTAGTTTTACTAGGATTAAAACTCAGGATGATTAAATAAACAT
The DNA here is from genome assembly GCA_033558185.1 of Dromococcyx pavoninus. Classification (NCBI taxonomy): domain Eukaryota; kingdom Metazoa; phylum Chordata; class Aves; order Cuculiformes; family Neomorphidae; genus Dromococcyx; species Dromococcyx pavoninus. The sequence continues at coordinate 3,144,983 of JAUMJL010000025.1, forward strand.
AATACTTTCTGTAGGTGTTTATATTCAAGAAAGCACATTAAACCTGTAAGAAGCAGGAGATAATATGAGAATAAGAATGTCTGTCTCCTGGAGCAAAGATGTGAAATCTTGTTCAACAGCAAGTTACCTGAAGAGCTCAGCATTATCTCCAAAGGATGAAATGAGATCATCATAAATTCTTTTGTGCCCAGCACATATCCTCATAGCAGTTATAGAAGACTTAAACAAGTAGGAGAGCTCTTAACACAGCAACTAATAAAGAAAGGTATTCAGAAAGGATATTGTGATGACAATCAGCATATTTGATTTTACTAACAACAGCACATTTCATCTGATGGCTACCACTTTACGTGCTTCTATTATGAAAGGGGCTGAATGAAGAAGAAATTCTTTTTTAACAGAACCAAAATGCCACGTCAGGTTTAATGATGTTGTGTTGATTAATAGACAAGGGAAAGGCTGTGGATGTGGTATACCTGGACATTGGTAAAGCCCTTGACACCTTTTCTCACAGTATCTTTCTTGAGAAACTGGCTGCTGTTGGCCTGGAGAGGTGCATCCTCTGCTGGGTAAAAAACTGGCTGGATGGCCGGGCTCAAAGAGTGGTGGCAAATGGAGTCAAATCCAGTTGGAGGCTGGTCATAAGTGATGTTGCCCAGGGCTCAGTGTTGGCTACAGGTCTGTTCAATATCATTGAGTGCACCCTTGGTAAGTTTGCAGATGACACCAAGCTGGGTGGCAATGTTGATCTGCTTGAAGGATGGGAGGCTCTGCAGTGGGATCTGGACAGGCTGGGTTGATGGGCTGAAACCAACAGGATGAGGTTCAACAAGACCAAGTGCAGTCTCCTGCACTTGGGACACAACAACCCCATGGAGCATTACAGGCTTGGGGAAGATTGGCTGGGGAGCTGCCTGGCAGAGAAGGACCTGGGGGTGTTGGTTGACATCTGGCTGAATATGAGCCAGCAGTGTGCCCAGGTGGCCAAGAGGCCCAATGGCATATTGGCCTGTATCAGAAACAGTGTGGCCAATAGGACAAGGGCAATGATTGTGTACCTGTACTTGGCACTGGTGAGGCTGCACCTTGAATCCTCACTGCAAGAAGGACATTGAGGTGCTGGAGCGTGTCCAGAGAAGGGCAATGAGACTGGTGAAGAGGCTGGAGAACAAGTCTTAAAAGAAGCGGCTGAGGCAACTGGGGTTGTTTAGCATTGAGAAGAGGAGGCTGATGGGAGACTTTATCACTGTTAGAACCACCTGAAAGAAGATTGCAGTGAAGTGAGTGTTGACCTCTTCTCACAAGTGACAGGTGATAGAACAAGAGGAGATGGCCTCAAGTTGTGCCAGAGGAGGTTCAGATTGGACATTAGGAACAATTTCTTCACCAGAAGGGTTTTCAGGCACTGCAATGTCTGCCTAGGGACGTGGTTGAGTCGCCAACCCTGGAGGTATTCAAAAGATGAGTAGGTGAAGCACTTAGGAATATGTGTTAGTAGTGGACAGGTAATGGCTGGACTCCGTGATCTCAAAGGTCTTTTCTAACCAAGCGATTGTATGATTCTATGATTTTAGTGCTATACATTCTTAAAGGGAAATATGCACTTCAGAAGCTCTTCTGTCAGGCCCCACATGAAGATAGATTCATTTTGCTATTCGCAGTATTAATTTACCCATTCAGTGTGTAGCATTTCATCTATTTTTTTCACATTCTTATGGCACACATTATATATATATAGCATATGTGGCTATGTTTTACAGGATAAGTACCTACAGGCATTTTGGGTGCAGGACAAGTAGATAGTGGAAGGAAATGGCGGGATGGAGTTAGCTAGTAATAAAAGTAGTGGAAGTCATTTCACAGCCTTTTTCATGTTTTTGGTCCACAGCATGGTCATTTACAAGGTAGCCAGAACTGCAAAGCAAGCAACGAGGGTGGCTGCCTTTTTAAAAAAAAAAACAATGAGTTTTACATATCCTCATGTTATTTATGTTTTTATTTTGGAAAAAAGAAGAGTACTTTGTCAAACATTTAAGGTTGACAGGCAAGTCATGTTGTTTCAGTGCAGGTAAATGCTGTCATGAGTGACACTGGCTGTGTCACTGTGTGCTGCATTAGCCAGGGAATTTGAGAAGACAGGTTCATGAAAAAAATATGAATGTTGTCAGACAACCCTGCATTTTTTATTATTAAAAACTTGAGTGAATTTAGTGCTCATGAAAGTGAGGGACTGAGCTTCTCCACACATCCCTTTCAATACATCTCAGTTCTGACCTGCAGCACCCTTGCTATTCTAGTTCTGAGCCTCGAGCAGGGATTGCTCACCATGTCAGATTGTGGTAGTTTTGTGAAATGGATAACTGAGGACTCAGATGAGGCCATTGAACGTATTCTTATTTGTGACCCAATCACGAGTTAAGCCCAGTCCTCAAAGACGATGGGCATTCACAAATTAAGTGTATATCCCATTTAACCCCTTCACAGTTAAAATGAAAATTGCTCAGTTGCGTGTGCTTTACTTCTATGTGTAGAAATTGATAACTCTCCTTCTGGTAGGAGATTACTTCTATGAGCTGGTATTTTGGGGATTTATTAATTTGAGCTATTGTCCTGAAAGAGCCTTCAAGAGAACTGTGTCTCTGCGTGCTATGGAAACATATTTTGGGGTTTTTTTTTTGCAAAATGTTGTCCTCAAAACATCAGTTCTAAGAGCACTTTATTATCCAAGTGGACCCAATTTTTACTACTAAGCAAACAACTGTTACTCAAGAGGCATGAGGAGCAAGAGGGGCCCGCAACTATGTATCATGGGCACGGTAGGCTCCAGTCGCTTAAGACACCCCTAGAAAACGGTCATCGGTGCTCCTGGCTCCTGGTTTTGTGAGTTCAATATGAAGTGTAACTGTGAGGAAAGCAGACTACAGTTAAGCAAAGATTAGCAGCATTGCCTGTCTTACTCATGTGAACATCAAATTCAGTTCCCTTATGAAGGAAAACGTTGAGCAGATGTGTGGGCGGCATTGCAGGGAACGACTATGTGATTGTCCCTGAAGAAGTTGCAACTGGGGGATCACTGCTGCTGCTACCTTCACCCTGGAAGAGCAAGCTCTAAGACCCTGTGGTGCAGAGGCCCTGGATCATATGTTACATGTCTCTTTGCAGAGTCTAATCCACTTAGGCAAGCACGGAGTGAAAATATCACTGCCTTTACAGTGAGAGCCGAAGGCTACAACAAATCTAAATGCCATAACTTCATCAAAATAAACACTCAAAGCCATCTTGACATCGAGGGTATGGAGTTGAGAATGACATTGAGAATGAGATTTTAGGAAACGTTTATTTCACTCTTCATGCAGATATAACTGCACTTTAAAAGGATTCTAGTGCCTTTATAATAGTTTTGTAATCTTTGGAAGGTTGAGAAACTTTTATTCTGTCCCCCCCGTTTTTTGAGAAGTGTTGAATTCTTAGGACATGAACATTTTTCTGTGATGGTGAGCACATAGCCTAATTATAATGTCCACCAAATTGGTAAAAGAGAATGTCATCGACCTGAAATAATTGTGACAACCTGCTTGATATGCAAACAGGAATATGTTTGTCTGCACTACTCAGGGAAGTATTTGCAGAAAGATACTTCAACATCCTCTTCGGTAATGTCAATAATATGTGCAAAATTATAGAAGGACTAAATGAATGGTAGGATATTTTGTATAGTGTATACCTGTGTGAATTATTTCACTGTAATCTTGCCCTGTACAAATAAAGCTACAGTACTTATTTCAAATTACATTTCTCTCCTGTTTTTTAATGTACTCATTATTTCAAATATGCCCAAATGAAAACCCTGCCATAAACTGTAAAGGGTTGTTATATCCTGTTAGTTCTTGAACACTTTTAGAAGATAGTGCTAAGGTTTCAAATGAAAGAAACCAATTGTCCTTGTAAGTGTGCATTTGTTTGGCTGGAGTCCACTATTTGCAGGAGGTGCTGCTCTTAGCACCTGATTTATTATTAGTTTCAGTAGAGTTACACTGTTTTGCAATTCTGATAGCTCCATTAGAAAATTGTGATGTGGCATTAAAATTTTAACGGGCAATGCTCTGTTTGCATTTTGTCCCACTTAACATCAGGTTGCCAGAGATGCGTAAAGAAAGAATATTAAGCATTCATAAAACTCTTTGGCAAAAGCTAAAATTGCAAGGCCTGAAGAACATACAAGGAGAATCATAAAATGATGACATTTTTAAAAATCAAACTCTGTTCATCTTTTAGATATCTTATTATTTTTATTAAATTGATATATTCAACATTTACTGAATTAAGGCAGTGTGTTTAGGCTTAGGGTTGCTAAGTCTGACCTTTGTCAGCACAGAATACTGAAACTGTCCTAGATCTGATGAGATTTTGTGACTGCAAATATCATCAATTTCTCAGGAATATAAATTGTATTTATACATAACTATTGAACATTCTTGTACTTTTACAACAGTGTGTTCCAGTCTATCAAAACATCTGGGGACAATTTGCTTTCTCCATTGGATTATTTTGGCTTTCGGAAAACTTTATACTGCATGTAGCATAACAATACACTTTTTTTTAAAGAAAAGGGTATATTCTAGGTGGGTATATTTAATATCTGCATATTTTTTAAAGAAATAGTCCATACAAATTCACCATAAATGGATCTTTTACTCTACAGAATCCCTGATAAAAACCTCTCTCTCTACAACCAATAAGGGCAGAGAGGCTGGAGTGGGTAGACTTTGAAATTTGCTTTTACAAGAACAAATCCTCAAGCAAAATAAACAATATCATTTCAGATTTAAAAAAATACACACAGAGATGATAAGAAAAAATCTAATGTTTGTAGAAGGCTGTGCTTCAGCTAGCTAGGTATATGTTGGTATGTTTGCTTATTTTTAAGTTTCCAGTACCAAAATGCATGTTTAAATGATTGCATTTGACAAAGGAAAGACAAGGAAAAATGGTGCAGCATCTTTAATTTATCAGTTTACATGAGATGCAGGCAATAGCCTGTGGGTACCACATTGTGATTTTTCTACTCAAGTACATTCTCATGTTTTACTGATGAGCTATATGCCAGACCCTTGTGTTCTGTAGAGTAAGAGTTTCATGGAACATCTGCTTCAATTGCACTATTTCTTTTTGTTTTGTTTTGTCACTAAACTCACTTATTCTACAGAAGCACTGACTATAAAAGAAGCCGCTTTAGTTCTAAAGCTTATTAGGAAGGCAGATTCTCTAACGCTTGTAATGCAGCTACTTATGTCTAATGCTTCCCATTGCACCAAAAAATGGTATGACAACTGATACAATATTCTGTCATGCTTCATAGGATACGTAGTTTTCTGACCTTCTAGCATGTTTTTTACGTAGAAAAGCTGCATATGCATACATATATGTATAACTGAGTGCAGCTGTAGACAGAAGGCCATACAGGGAGGTGCATCTGCATAACCATATCTGCAACTGTACATACAAGACATTGATGAAAAAACACATAGAATTACCAGAAAAGTAGCATTTTCCCCGTTCCCAAAGTCATGTATCACAAAAAAGGCCAACAAAGAATGTAAGTCAACAAGGTGAAAACAGCTTTGGCTTTTTACTGACTGTATGCTTTAGCATTTGCATAGTAAATGCCACTGGATATCTTGTGAGTATTTAAAATGGAAGGATAAAATGGTTTACAAGGACAGAGGACATTATATGGAAAATTAAAACAACATACATCACCCTTTGTCCGTTTATCAAATATCTTTTCCTGTCCTATTTGATAGTCTTGGCTATTTAGTGCCTTTGGAAGGAGTATCAGAATTTAAAGGTTGCAGCTTCACTTTAAATTGCCGTATAGTGGTTAAACTTGGCTAAATAAAATACTTATTAACTGAATGAATACACAATGTTAAATAGCTTTTTAAACCTGGAACTCTGTCTCCAGGACATGACCTTTGCACTATTCCCTAATAGTATCACACAAAAAATACAGGAAATAAAAAAGTGAGGAGATTTATAAAAAAGGAAAAATGTCATTAACATCCTTCCCAGAAACCTTTTTTATTCCCTTTTTCCTATTTTTTTCCTGAATAAATGCTGAATATTATGGTGTTGTAATTGATCCTTTTTAAGGGTATAATCTTTTATTATTTTTATTTTTTTTCTTAATTTTAATCTCACCTATGCAGATATCCACCCTGAAAAATGCTGTTGGGAACAAAGAAACTGTGTTCAGAGGCTAAAATCTTCTTTAGTTTCAGCATTGTTATTACTGAAAGGATGTGTAGATTAATTTTACATTTTTTTTTTAAGCAGTACGGTTTATCATTGTATGTGAATTGCCATTGACAAGGCTGGTAATTAGCCTCATATTTTCAGCGTAGTTCACATCCACACATCACAGGACAGAAAATAGGAGCCTTAGACAAACAGAATCCTTGTAGAAGATCATTAGGAATCCCACTGTGACATGCCACGTGCAACCTCGTTGATTCAAATTAGTCATCTGCATTGTTCTATATTTTAGACTGCAGGAGGTTTCAACTTATTTTACAAAACCACAATTGTTATACGTTTATGGTCAGACTAACAAGTAATGTTCTGCACTCTCAGAAGACACCAAAGACATTTTAATATGCACTCATTATACAGCTCTGCCTGCAATGCTATTTAGAGTTTCATCAGTGGCTAGGAAACAAAGCTCTATTTTCTCAGTTTTTACAACTGAGCTGTAAACATGAACTCTCAGTTAAACATAGCACTGTATAGAAAGTGTTATCTAGGACTCAGGGGTTTGATTTTCCTTTTCTTTAAAAAAAACTAAAAAGAGATCTTTGATGATACACACCCTTGAAATGAGTGTATCCTATTCCTGATTTTTGAGTGTGTAGATATAATACAGACTCGGACACCACAAAACCTACTGTGGCTTGGCTGGTAGATTATAAGAGAAAAAATGCTGGTTGTCACAGTCCCAGTTTACTCTGATGTCAAATATGCAGCTTTAAAATAAAGTTTAGAGCAGAGTAACAAAATGGTCCTTTATGATGGCTATTTGATCACATTCAAGTCTTTATGCAAAATCTTTGCTGGTAGTGCTATGGGCAATATGTATATTTTTAACAAATATTCCTCCCTCTACTATTGTGACTCAACACTTGATGTTCTTTAATTCCTTACTAATATTTACTAATATGCAAATTCATCTATTTCAGTAGGTGATTTACTCTAGTAGAGTATTAAGTCCCGCTGAGTATCCTGTCATGAAACTCAACAACTTCACAAATACATGGGTCTGCACATATAAATAATCCAAATTTTTACTTGTCCTTGGTAGAGGCAGAGGACTTCCAAAAGATCCTGACCTGAGAAGGGTGTATTTGATGTTTATTTTCTAGGAAGCTGTCAGAATTTTAATGTTCTTAAATTTGATTTTTTTGTGTGTTATATGTTTTTGGACACAAATCCACATGCATTGGAGAAATATTCATATGAATTCTCATTTTTTTGTGCACAAAATCAGGAATCTGATATATAATCTGATATATAAGTTCAAGAGTACTACAGCATCGGAGAAAGAATTCAAGTGTATTGAACAACTCAGGGGACCGATAATAGGATATGAAGCCTAGGTTGTTGGTTCAAATCTAATCCAGGTTGAAAGTAACAGCAATTATTGCCATTTAATGTCTTTTCACTGATCTGTATGAAATGAGTTTGTGGTCTCAGTGTAGTTTCCAACAGACAGGCACCTAGATCACAGCTGACACAGTTGTTGGCAGACTCAATGTAGTGACCAAAGTCTGAATGAGTCTGCAGGTTGAACTGCTCTTTGGAGTCATGGCAAAACCCAAGCATTTCAGCAAGAGAATGTTTAAGCCACTCAGTTTTTAGAAAATGCTCTATCGATTAAGAATATTTCAGTCTTCAGTCTCTTCTCCAGTAATCCTCTCAACTTTTTTTCAATTAAACAGTAAAGATTAAATCACTCTCATAACATCCATACCAAAAACTAGCACCCAGAACACAAGAGGACAGACATAAAAGGAGAAATCCCAATAGTTTCAATTCACTTGCTGAAACTCATATGCTTTAAATTTATGAGTGTTTCACAATAGAATAATTCCTTTAATGGTTTGCAAATCTCTGTTGCACACCACACCATTACATGCATGTACAGCATGGCAGGTTTTGTGAATCACTGATGGTAGTAGCATTGTGGATACCATTTGTTCCCTTCTACTTGCAAAAGATCTAGAAAAATCTTGACTGGCCAGGGATAATGATCAAATAATTCCTTTGATGTGATCATTTCTGCCACTTAAATTACAAAGCCCTCTCCTCTCATCATCCTGTTTGGGCATGTTAGATCAGAAAGTATGTGGAAAATAACTCAGTGATGGCTGTTTGGTAGACACGGCTTTGTTGCTGTTAGGTATTCTCAAGGATGTATGGAATCCTCTGTACAACTCTCATTACTCCAGTGAGCTGCTAAATAATGTGTAGAGCTGCACCCTGGGTCAAATCTTCAGTTTAAATTCACGTGCAAAATCCTATGGATAAACATTACAGTTTAAGCAGGAAAAATGCCACAAAGAAATGTAGAAAACTTTTATTTTTATGAATCATTCAGTTATAAATAGGAGAGTTCCGAAAAATTGTGTTATTTATGGACCTTCCCAAGGGTAATCATGCTATAAAGAAACCGGGACTTTTATATAATAAACACAAATCAGTGTGCATAAGGCAACTAACTGGCATTTATATACAGTTCTGATTATGGGAATTCACATTTCCACAAAAGAGTATAATTACAAGGAAAGTAACTTCTTTTTTCTTTTTTAATTCTAGTCTTCTGCTTTTCGACCTAAGTTTCAATTTTAGCAGAGATCCAGGAATTTTTTGTCAATTTAGTTACATATATATGTGTTAGCATTGTAAGTGTTTGGCAGGCAACAACACTTCTGCTGAAGATTATCTGGATTATTTGGATTCCACATGATACTAAATACTAGGTAGCAAAGCTACGAGAGAAGAAAGAATCTCAAAGAGAAGACTAACATATTTTCCGACTACAGGTGATAGATATTATTTGCCCTATTATTATTTTATATTATTTATGGATCACTGTAAGAGTGACATATGTGAGTTTAATGTGTTCATGTAAGATATTATATACATGGGAGAAATGCAGAAAACATTTAGGTCTATTTCTTACATATTTTAATCATGAAAATTAAATCTCGAGAGACTTGAAAAGCAAAAGGAAAATAAAGGGTAGAAGGAAGGGAAAGAACCCAAAAGTAATAACAGAAAAGAGAAAGAGTGATATTGTTAATAAATGAAGGATTAAGAGACTCAAACAAAAGAAGACTTTAATATATGATAGAGAAGAAAGAAATGGAAGGACTTTTAAATTTAATAGACAGTTCATAAATTAGAAAATCTGTCATATAGTATTAAAAATCACACTTAGCATTTCACTTGGTAATATATTATTAATTTATGTTATGATATATGATTCACCGCAGTGCTAATAATTTATATTTTGTGTAGAATTCTAAGTCTAGATTTCCAGCTTTAGTAAACCTCATGGTTTTGTCCGGTTTTCCTGCGTCTAGGTTTCATGTAGTGATCAGACATTTATAAAAGAAGCATGAACTCTGTGTGAAAGAATTATAGCAAATGGGCAGGAGAGTTCCTTGTTTAACACAGTATTTGAGGTCACTGCTATATTGCTGAGTTCACCAAATTATTGCCGAGTAGTTATTTGTAGGGCTAGGAAAGCCCTGTAAGTTTTCAGTGCTTACACACTCTGAAGGATTTTATCTTTATATTTCTAAAGCTCTGGGAAGGGTTTTAGCCACTGGCCTGTGGCTGGCATAATAAGACTCAGCTGAATTCCCACGCAACACTTTGAAAAAGTAGAGACTCAGGTGTGAGTGGGGTTTGTTTTATTATTTTGCTTAAGAAAAACACAAACCCAAAGAACCTGAAAGTGTGTTGTGTTGCAAGGTCAGCTTAATCTTTTTCATTTCCTACGCCACTCTCCCTGTTTCTCCTAAGGTCTTCACCAAAAAGGTGACTTTGACTTTCCTTCAAAACTCCCCATTCCGTTTCTGCCTTACCTGCTCCCCTCAACAAATCTCTCCATTCCAGGCACGTCTGTCACAGAAATTGGGCTGAAGTTAGCCTGAATGAAGACTCCTTCCTTCAATCTGAATTGCTTCTCCACAATATACTGTTCATTTCTCCCTGTCTAATAGTGCAAACAGTTACAATCCCCTCTTATTTTGTATCCTCTCCTATGAGTCATTGGTACCCAAAAACCCAGGGATCAGTAATCACCACCTCTAAGAAAAAATTCTCAACTCTTGAATGCTTACTCAGTTGTAATGGTCGTCTGTATCAGAGAGCACAGACCTTTAGTTTGGTGTAGTGTAGGCTTGTGTTTCTAAAGAGAACTTAGATTTACAGCTGGAAACTAGAAAAAAAAACCCAAACTGAAATAGTCTGTTAGAGCAGTTGGAATTCTTCTTGTAATGGGAAGCAACATAGTGCATAAGTAGGTAGTACATTTGAAGGACAGAAAATAGACATTCTAGAAAAATGGGCAATAAAATGGAATTTTTTTTATACAATGTAGTGTGTTTGAGAAGAGAGACTGATTAGAGGTACACAGTGAGAAATCTCATAATCATAGCATCCCCACCACAACCCAGCCTCAGGCTTGCCATAGACAATTCCACAGCTGCTAGGGAAGAATCCAGCCAAGAGAGAAACTCTTGAGCTGTCACTAAATCCAGACGTCACTGTTGCTGTTGCTATTGGAAAGTAATACACCCGAGGCTGTCATCTGAGTACTGCGAGTGCCAAACTTCACTGCCTTTTGCCATAGCAGTTGACTTTGTTGCTGTAAGGCTGTTGAGTAGGAAGAAAAGTAAAAAGTGCCAGCACAGTGGGGAGGGAACTACCAAGTTAACGCTCAAGTGGTATCCTGTCAGTTCTCAATTGGCTTTGTAATTGTTTTGCTCAGTGGGAAAATAGATGCACCAATAAAAGTTTAATTTTAATAAAAGTGTAATTTTAAGTGAGTGCATGCAGTACGGTTGTTGTGCATTTGTAGATTTATGATGAGTGACAACTGGATGTCTGTGTTATAGAGTACTCAACACATGGAAAAGTAAATATCCCAATAAAGTTCTTTCATCTGCTTTAAGTGGTTAATCAAACTCCATAACCACAGCTCATATTTTTGCTGGATATCATTAAGGAAAAATTAGAGAAAGACAAAGAAAAGGAATGACATGTTGGCTGGGCAAAGTGCTGGCAAATCTCTGGTTTACGGAGTGTTTGGGTTTTTTGTATGTGTGCTTTCTTTTTTTGTATATTTACCAAGATAAGACATTATTTGAAATCCAAAATAAAAACTTTTTCAAATATTGCCACATCTTTTTGGTGACGATACTAGTCATTTTGATGATTTTCTTTCATTTGGAAGAAATTTATGTGCATATCTTCTAACACCAACATTTTCCATTATTTTTAATAGTTTATTTCACTCCTTGACATTTATCCTCTTGGTCTGTTTATGACACTCATATCCCTTTCATCTTGTCCCTTGTATTTTTTTTGCATTTCTCCCTTTCACTAGCAGGTTTCTTTTCATTCTAATAAGCCATACTTCTCAAAGCCAAATCTGCTGTACAGAAATTGTGCATGTATAGATATTTCTGTTAATACTGTGGAAAAAATCTTGTATCCCTAAGTGAGCATAGTTTATAAAATAGAATCCCTATTCCCTTAATCAGTCCAGCTCTGGGCATGAATAGCTGCTTCAGTTTAAATTAATCTTTTCTTAACATGGTTTATTAGAATCATGTACAGTATTCCACATGAGGAGACAAAATTACTTAAGCAATAGTAAAAGTGTTTCCTTGTTTTGATTAGAAACACATCCTAAGACCTTACGCATCTACTTGTACTCACTTTCACAGACAGAATCTTGTCTTTACACAACATTTTTAGATGTTTAGATGTTTTCCATGGCTGCATCATTCCATGGCTTATGGAGTGATGGACCCTCTGACAATGTAATATTGTAAGACTTGACTTACCCTAGACAGGCACACTGGTGCAAATCTCAAGAAAAGTGTATAAGAAATCACCTTTGAATCTCTTTTCTCTTCTGAATTCTACTACTGGGACACAGCAAAACCTCCTCCCAAAGTGTCTTCTTAAAAGACCCAAGGTACTGCGAGTAAGAAATTCCTTATAAATAAGTCATGCTTCCTGCCCAGCCTACCAGCATCAGTTCCCTGATTTGGGTCATCTCATGGCCAGCTATTCTGGACTTCTAGCCTTTAAATATCTCACAGATGCCCTTCAAAGATACAAAGAAGTTCAGCAAGGAGCATACTGACCATCAGTAATAGAAGCAGTATTACTGAAGTGTTGTCCAGAATTGGGCTTTATTTATACCAGTTACAGATATGGAACAATTACTGCAGTGTTCACTTTCCAAACAGTGAAAAATAAATAATAACTAAAAATCACTACAGAGCGTAATCACCTTGGTTTTGCAAAACCTGCTTCATTTCTGCATTTGGTAGAGCACATCACTTACTGTTGTAGTTGCAAAATGACATCAAAAGAAGAATAACAACAATTTAAAGAACAGTTTGATCAGAGCTGTTCTGGGTAACCACGAGCAGTCAATATAATTTTTATGTGGATTTAAAGGTCTCTACATATAGATACAGAGCTCTTTTATGCAGATACAAAGATCTTCTTTTACATATTATAAGTGAAAATTACCGTGAGGAGAGATTTGCAGTGGAAATAAACTGTAACTTCAAAAAGCATACCAGTTTGAAAGCTCCTGGTGAAGAAGAAAGTTGTTGGAAGTTGAAGACTATTAGCAAAAGAGGCAAGGCAGAATGAAGGAGAAGAAATTCCAAGGGTATGTAAGAAAAACTGAAAAATGCATTTTTTTCTGTGGTATTCCCTTGATACTGAAATTACTTAATTCAGGCTAGATGTCCTCATTCGGCTTTGGGATATAAACATCTTCCTTGAAGGACCAACTTCTCCTCTACTGCTGATTAGGCAAGTATATGGAAAGGGTACAGACCGCATATAAAAATAAGTTGATAGATCTGTAGTGAGAAAACTGTTACAGTTGTGAGAGTAGCAGTCCTCAGGACCCTGAAACTAAATATGTCAAGGTATGATAGGAGAAAATTATGATTATCTCAGATTTTGATTGTTTATGCTGAGATAGAAGTCCAGAATCTGCAGAAGAAAGACAAGAATGGACATGGTCCAAGAGGCCTACACCACTTAAAATTATATAAGGAGAAAAATAATATTGCCAAAACAGACAAAGAGGCTTTGATGAAAACTAAAGGTGTTAAATTTATGCATGCTTAGATTTAGCTTTTGTTTTAACTTGTGACTGGACATCCACAAGAAGAGGGAGAAAAGGGGGAAAAAAACAAAGGAAAAACTTATTGGATCTCACATAATGTTAGACTTGGCAGTGAAATTCAATGCAATCATATCTAAATGTATGCTTTAGAACAGGTATACTGTCCTCTAGTAAAATGAAACCGTATACAGTTACACAGAAAAGTAAATAAAAATTTAGCTTGACTTCAAATAGATTGAGGGTTTTTAAAAATTGTTTTGAAGTGCCAGTTCGTACCTACAATATATAGGGAAGTGCGCATAATGCCCACAGATCAATTTTAAATTTCTGCAGATTTTTCCCTTTTACTTTGAATGGGGAAGAGGAAGGATATGTGACGGAGATTTCCTAGTTTCAGAAATCCTGATGACTATGTATTGGAATTTTGAGTATCTTCAGTGCTGTTTCAGTTGTGTGCTTGAATGCTTTGAAATATTAGAGTGTATCTTTTTGTGCTTACTTTGGGAATCTGAAACCCTCATTATTTCTGCATTTGTTAAAATACAACTCTCTGTTCAACATACAGACAGAGCAAAAGGCTTTGATAAAACCTGATCTACATTGAGAGATCTGCTATGATCTCAGCTTTTCTGAAGTGACACATTGCAAAAGGCACAGTTCTAGTAGAAAGTACTAAAAGAGGCTACTTTTAACAGCTTTTCTTTACTTTTTCTTGCCAGCAGTGTTTTCATTTACATACCTGAATCATGTCATTATTGTTGCCTTTGTTCTGTCTCTTTCTGGCACTTCAGTGGCTTATCACTTTCTCCTTTTTTTTTTCCTAATAAACAGTGTGCTCTGTACATCTCCTGTGTTGATTTCCTGAATTAATATTCATGATTCTTCTTTTCAAGCCTCAAGATCCTCTGTTGGTGTTTGCTTTACAATACTTCTATCAAACATACTTTTACAAAATAAAAAGGCTTTCTCCTTTCAGAGGCTTAGGCTGGAAAGTAGACAGTTATTTTCTACATGGCATGTAATGTGATCCTTGTTTTATTATCTAGATAGATACAGTATTCTTGCTCTCCTAAGTTTTTCTATCTATGTTGTTAAAGAAACACTGCATCAACTCTATCTAAAGTGACCTACAAAGCAAGATCACTAGTCCAAAACACATGTATATGTTATTTTTTTAATATGTTTTTCTGCATTGCTGTTTATTATTTTTTTTCATTTCTCTGTTTAGAATGCAAAAATGCCACGAACGAAGTGCTAAATTTTAAATACTGCAAGTGGTGGACAATTTTTTTGAAGGGTTCTCATCCATACATTTCTAATAGAAATAAAACACAAAAGAAAATTCCCTTTTAAAGATATAACCAGAAGAGATGACTATTTTCTTTTTTTCTATCCCTATTTCAGAAAGAAAACAAAAAATGTACATTATATATTTCATTCTCAGAACGCTCTATTGTGCCTCTGTTTTTCAGCATTATGGCTCTGCTTGTTTTGTATTACTACCTACAGAGGACTTTGTTGCCCTTTTCTAAAATGGTAATAGCAATAATTAAACAACCATCACTGTACGTCTGTATCTCACAAATACTCTTCCACCTCAATCACGAGATTCTTTGACTCACTGATAATTAGCAACTGCATCTATCACAATTTTATTCATCAGCTGTTCAACTAATATGACTATTGACTGCAGCAGCTGTCGTCTATTTTTATGCATAAACTACCACCCTTAGCTCCCTTGAAAGGTTTCTACTTGTTTCAAGTTATGTTGAGCATAAAACTCATTTCTACCTAAAATTATTTAATGCATATTTATTTTCTTTTTTTCATTTCCCTTAGTTAGCATTTACTTGCCTACTTACACGTAGGCTGTGAACTTTTGGTGCCATGAACTGTATGAACTTGGTGAACAGGAACACTTACAGACAAGATGGAGCTTCCTGCTGTATGATTGTAAAAGAAAGGAGGTCTTTATACACTGGTTATGTTACAGAGATAAAAACGAAATGGGCTTCCTCTTTTTATGTTCTCTGCCCTGATCCCTGGCTCCATCACCACCCCTACATATACCTCCCCATGCCATTAGGCCCTGTCTCCTAGCAACATATGGCCCCTTACTAGAGCTTTATCTGACTGCTACCTGTATGCAATCAGGCTGTCAGTCATTTAAGAGAGAAAGTAAGCTCTGTCCTGGATGCATGCATTTGCAGCATTTGGGCTCTCTGCGTAGGTACGATGAGAGGACATGCAGCAATGTGTGTTTGCACTATAGCCAGAGTAACGCCTCTCTAAATGAACACCATTCTAAGCAAAACAGACAATGTGCTTTTGAATTTGTGTCCATCAGGAATAATCCTGTTTTCCTCTTCTTTAACTATAGTACTGACTTTACAACTATGTTACTTACAAAAAGGGTAAATTCTATTTTCCCCTTTAAACTAAAGTTTCCTGTAAAGGAATTGGTTCCTTGGCATGCTAGCAACCCCATTCACTCTGAATAAGATGAGAGTATGCTGTGATAACATTTGCATTACACTTTCATTACATATAGCGGTAAAGCAAAAACACACACCCTGCACTGAAGTAATACTCATTGGACACTTGCATTTGCAATACAAGGCCATCATTTTCACAAGCAAGAGGAACATGACTTTGACTCCTATGCCATGATTTCCAAATGGTCAGTGACTGACAGTGTTGCTGGCGCAATGAAGTTGATGAAAAATACTTGACAGTTGATATTTTTGACACCTAATGTTAGGCATTTGTGTTATTCATAATTTAGCTGCCCATTGCGGCCAATGGAGAGAGGTAGGATTTAAAACCTGTAGCTAGAAGCGTTTTACAGGGACTATAGAGGTAACATAGGCTCCTAACTGTATCGAGGTATGTAACATTTGGTAACTTTTCAGTCTCACCTTGTGTTTCCTTCCCTGGGAGACAAACAGTTTTGACACAGTATCTGTCTTATGACACGCTGCAAAACTAAATCTTGTTGCTGAGATCGTGTTGTAAGGCCTGTCCAATTAATATACCTTAAACTAGGCAAGAGACAGGTATGCAATCCAATAGGCAAAAAGATGAAGCATGAAAAAGGCCACTATAGGAAATCCTAATTTTCGTCTTCCCTAACCTGACCTCATCTGCCCGAAGAACCCCAGTGAAAGACTCACGTTTCAAGGCTGCTGCTTGAAATGTTGACCACAACCTGTCCTTGCTCTCTCAGCCCTGGACCTTCATCAGGATTCCTTCAGTTGCCTCCAAAGGAGATTTAGGCATATATTCAAGATATCAGGGAGAATTTCCAACTGTATAACCTGGACCTCAGATAACCTGCACTTGGTTAAAGTTGCTTTAAATGAAATCCTTAGATAACCTGCACCTTTCTGGAACCCATGCAAAATGAAGGGCAGTAGCATCAGGGATTTGGGGATAAGTTTTTCCTTATGTTATTCACACATTTGTATTAACCTTCATTGCTGCTTAATCAGAGGATTATTTGTTAGGAGATCATTCATAGATCAACACATATGGAAAACTTACTTTTCAGGCACCTGGATGTAGATCTGACTCTCTCCATTGATTCTAAAGTGAAGGCGGGGCAGTGCTGGTAACGAGCACTTGGAATTACTCATCCATTTGTTATTGTAATACAGTAATTAGTGCCTAAACCAGTGCACATTGACTTTTAGTGACTTCAGCAGGTATTGAATCAGGCCATTTGTGGAACAGTTCCATTTTGCTATCCAGCCAAGTGGATAAAGCCGTTCATTCTCTGTTAGTTCTCAGTATTATGGGCAGGATGAGTAAGAAAGATACAGTTCTCCAGAGACTGTACTTCTGGAAATTATATGTTTATATGTCATTCCAAATTATTAAGTGAATACAGCAGCATTGGGCATCTAAATCTGTCATTCAGTCAAAATTCTTGACTCTCAATCCATGTCCAAAACTACTATCTCTAGTTGTTCATGGGAATACTCGAGTTAACTAATAAAGTAACTGAACATCTTTCACTTAACAGCAAGAGAAACAGCCACTTCTGATCCACTGCATTTCAGGATTTGGTTCCTCAGTCATTTCATACAGACTTCTGGTAACAATTAATGCTACCATAAAAAGAAAATAACAGAGAGAAACATGCACACAAATTGAAAGCAGATATCTGATTGTTGTTGTCCCACAAATTTAGCTCAACCGCATGTCTGCCTGCAAACTTGTAACTAGCATTCATGACTTATGTTATGCTATAAAGTGTGGAGGAAAAATGATAGTGAAGCCTGTTTGTACATTCTGGAATTAATATATCCGTGCAGATAATTAAAAGAACAATAAAAATACATAATATGAACATACGCAAGGGGAAGGTTTAAACAACATCCAAAGATGTCATATAGTATGGGCCTTAGGGAAATAAAATCTTACAGGATACTAGCAGACAGTCCTGCTGCTGGTACCAGAATTTAGCAGTTTCACTGCTTGAAAATAAATCCTTTTAGTTAATCCGGTTCTGTGGGTGGAATTACACACATCACTCCGGTTATTGTTAGACAGAAGTGCAGGCTGAATTCCCATGGACTTTGCTGAAAATGTAACTTGCAATCTTCCCTGCATAAACCTTTATTTATTAGAAATGGTTTTTAACATGTCATGGTGAAATCTTATCATGGTAGCATCAGATGTGGCTAATGTTAGGGGGTGCACATTTCACCCTTGATGTGTACCCACAACTCTTGCTAGCATGACAGGGCATTTACTATGCATATCAAGAAGGGAATACGTGAGACTGTGAATTATTTCACCCAGTGTTTTCCAGAGAGTAAAATTTTAGCAGCCAAATGTTGACACCTGGCACAGTGAAGAGTTTGCTGCAGACAACCAAGGTTATTGAATGGGAATGTGGCTGCACTGTAAGCCTTCCCTTCACCATCTGGTTCATTCTGGAATATGGAATATAGATCACAATTACATGAATAAATGAAAAGATATGCAAGTTAACTGAAATGTATGTGTTTCTCTGCTTTTCTGCACAATGGAACAGCCATCTGGGAATCAGTATGTCTCACATTTCAAGCACAAATCAAAGCAAGCAACAGTTCACTCCGTGATGTGTGCTTCATAGGAAACTGGACTTCATTATCACAGACTTAATCATTTTGGCGTCTTTTTTCGGGGTTGTTCTTGCCACCACCCACCCCCACTCCTTCTCTATGGTTACAAAACAAATCGGTCTGGAAATATATGGAGACTACCTTTATTAAAATTACATTTGGACCACAATACCATTGAAAAAGTAAGAAAAAAAGAGAATGGAAGTTCATTTGTTTGCACTCTCGCCTTTCAGATCCCAGCTCAGGGGTGGGTCTGTAGAGGGGGGGGGAAAGAATTGTAAAATGGATATATTCTTTTTTTCCTTCTCCTTTTTCACCTCTGTTTGTTTTATATGCGTATTTTCCTTTTCCACATCTATGCAACACTATTGACTAATGGAATGGGTGACATGGATCTAAAGCATATGTTGTTGCACAGCAAAATTTAATGGAAAGTGGATGGAGTGGGGAGGCATGTGGAGAGCCAGAATGTCTGCAAAGAAAACAGCCTCCAACCTTCCACCATCTTGGTATGTATCTGTCATTTGAAGGCAGAACTTCTCCCTGTCCCTTGGTTCTGTCCCATCCCCCTGTCT
Organism: Dromococcyx pavoninus; assembly: GCA_033558185.1. NCBI lineage: Eukaryota > Metazoa > Chordata > Aves > Cuculiformes > Neomorphidae > Dromococcyx > Dromococcyx pavoninus. The sequence goes on from JAUMJL010000025.1 coordinate 3,164,119, forward strand.
GCCAGGTTTTTCTTTCTCCTCTGGAAGCTGGGTGCAAATCCTTGCAATCGAAGACAGAAAAGATTTGCTATGGGCACACTCTTCTGGGACAAATCTGGAGGCAGGAGATGCTAGAATACACTGGAATTAAAAGGCATTGTTTCTGCGGCTACACTGGGTGTGAATCTGGTTATGTATATTAATTGCCATTGCATACAAAAGCAGAGAATGTGTCTTACAGACAAGTCATGATAGTGCTTTGGGAAAAGCAAGTTTAGAACAATGGATTACTGTAAGTTCATTTTATATGTGAAATTTTGTAGCCTTTCTGTAAAGAAAAACTGTCTCTATTAAACAAAATCCAAAAAATATAATTGCTGGAAGACATTCAGACATATTTGCCCTTTGTCCAAACTTCATTAATCTCTTTGAACACAAGAGCTGACTAAATCTATGGGCTATTAGCCAAGCTCCTAAAAAAAAAGAGTTAAGAGTAAATATTGATGATTGTTGCAAGGGTGTTTCCTATGCTTGTTTCTCTAATACTCCTGTTCAAAAAAATAACCAATCCACCCAACCCCAAAATTGTTAATATGATGTGATTTTAAAAACACATTTTGTTTAATGCTTTTCAAAAATGACTAAATATGTAAATTCCTTCTTTACAAAGTAAATCCTAGTTTTTTAGTGGTGGCTGCATATTGGAAAGTACTTACGTGCACTTGCAGCACAATGCAGGAAAGAAGGGAGAAGCTTCTTTCTAGAAAAGAACAAACTTAAAAATCTGTATGTGTTGCGTTGTTTAACCTGCAAATGATCGTACAGTCATAGCAGGTTGCCATCGATCTGGGACCAAGAAAAGCTTCAGTTTTCAGTCCTCTAATTTTTGATCTGTTGAGCACCCTCAAGACCCACAGAAAACAATGACAGTGTGGCTCTTGATGGTGTGGGATCAGACCCTTAAGGGGAGCTGAGAATCATCAGCCTTTTGTGATTTTAAAGTCTTAGCAAGCAGCAGAGATGGAAAACTAGCTAAAAACAGAGCTCACTTGAATCCTTATTGTCTGAAGTCTTTTTGTGAATGTTTGAAGAAAATCTGCTTTGAATATGTTCTCCCTATTTCAGTTGTCTAAAAAAAAGTCAGGGTCAAAGAAAGGGCACAGTAAATTCTGAATATCTGAAGACGTGAAGCTTATGTATAACCACTAAATGCTAACATAATTAAGATATGACATCATCCTTCAAGCATTATGGGTGCTGTATCTTGTATAGTAAATCCTTATCTAGCTTATAATGGTCTGCTGAGGTCTTAGTTATTTTTTCTCTTGCACCTCAAATATATGTATTAAAAATTATAAAAATCAAACTGACTTCACAAGTGTTTTTTTATGGACGTTATTTGTTTTACCATGAATATTTCATAAACATTTTTTTCCAAAAATATAGCATTCTAAGACATGTAACTGAGACACAAATAGTAGTGAGTCAATGTTATCCTTAAATTTAAGTTCTTTGTTAATGTTATGTCACATTTTTTTATTAAATATTTTACTTTTCTTGTTTTAAAATCAAAGGGGAATTCGCCATTGTGTTCAGTTAGAACAGCAGCAGATATATTATCCCCTTAGCTTTTTTCTGTTATAGTTACCCTTTTGATTCATTTAAAAAGTGGCAATGAAAGAAATGGTCCAGAATCTTTAACGCTTTTTCCCATGTAAAACCTTTATTCTCATGAATCATTCCACTAGGGTTATTGCATAAAGAGGAGGTTCAAGACAGAGCCTACTTTTCTCAACTATGTGAATTCTGACTTTATCAAGTTCACATGTGGTGCATCTGAGGTGATGAAAAAGCAGCAGAGAAGATGAGGAGGGTGGAGACCTTTCAGTTTCCCACAGCACAAAATTTCTAGGGACCAAAAATAGAGAAAAAGAGTTTGAAAAGACAAATGTCACTCCACAGAAGGCACTCACTGGGGCTTGACTGCACAAAGCCTATTAGTAAGGCCCTCCCTACAGGAAGAAGAGGGTGCTTCAGAAACTCCTGAAGATGCTGTGAGTTTGCCCACTGCTGAGGTCTCTGCTTTGAAACAAAGTCTGCATTTCTTTGCACTTTTATGGAGAAAACAGGGGCTATCAGCTTATGGGCTGAAGTTCCCCATACACAGTGCACGTCCAAAGGCTTTTATCATCTTATTTTAGCCATTTGGAGCTTATTGTTTTGCTCTCAATTAGAATTTTGCCGCCCCCCCCCCCCCATTGTATAGTCAAAGAAGCACCTCCGGAAGGAGTTCATTGCATTTTCTAGTACAACAGAGTTTGGAATGGCCTCTCTCTTCATTGACAGCAGGGTCTGGACAGCTGTTTTAGGACTAACATTACTGAGATCGAATTTAGGTGAGGTGAGTGGCACCCAGAGCCAAATCCTCAGCATTAGCACTACCATTGCCATCCACTAAACATAATCTGTGGGCAACTTGTATCACTGCAGACTCCCTTCAGAGAGATTTGTCTACTGCCTAGTTCCCTGAGTTATATTGTCATATGCTCAAATAAAGCAGGGCAAGCCCACTGGGTGAGAACAGCATTACAGCCCAAGGATTAGCTGTGTAACAGCAGATGGCAGAAAGCTGTTAACCTTTTGCTTTGGTAGGTATTAAGAAAGAGGGTAACAAGAATTTTCCATCACTAAGGACGTATCAGGCAGCATTAGCAGTGGATAATTTGAAGGGTTAAGAAGTCTGCCCTGCAGGATTTTTTTTTAAATGTTAATCTTTCATAAAGATTGAAAGTTTCACAGGCACAAAGTTTGCCTCAGAGAGATTTAGTTCTTCAGCCTATGATCTTGAAACTTGCCAAAGGACATACTAAATGTGCATTTGCATCATGCCTCCACACGTGTTTCACATATTTTACATGTGGTATTTAAATGGCTCCTGTGACCTTAGTGTGTGGATGACATGTTTTCCACATATGCTTTGTGTGGTTCACATCTGTTTGAAACATGGTTTCTGGCAGTAGAAATCATTATTGTTTTACAGCAGGCACTAATTATCTAATTCAAGCAGCAGAACTTGAGAAGATGCAGAGTGTTTTCAGTTTTGGTTTAGATTTTGTGTTGAGTGCTACCCATTATAATTGCATACCACAGGAGAGATTCACAACCCAGGCCAGAGTTTGCAATTAGGGAGATCAAGAAATTTTTGCCAATGTGAATTTTTTTTTCCTGGGGAATATGCTGACCTGTCAAAGTTGTCTTTTTTTGCACAAAGTTACCTGATCCAACTATCATTGTGTTTTGAAGGGTTTTCTGGGTTTCTGTTTGAATTACTGCTCAAAGTTAGAAAGCCACTGGTCCATAGGCAGGTACTTGCACAGGGTTTTTTATTCTGTAAAATTTAGAGCACAGCTTGAACACAGCTCTTCCATTAATCTTTGTGAATGCCCTAATGTCTTGGGCTGTGCAGTTAGATTTTCTCTGTCTCGGTAAATTATTTCTGCAAACAGGAAAATGTCCCATAGAAGGAACTTCAAGATGGCAGAGGACTTGACCTGTAGCTTGCTTGTTTGGACAAAGATGTAGGAGGTTTATGCCAAAATCCTTGATGCATTGCATGATTAATCATTAATACAAGCAGAATTTCTCCAGTGGAGATGATTGAAAGCTACTGGATGGACAGAGCTCTCACTAGACCTATCAGATATGTGTATACAAGCTCTTAATCTAAATAAGACTGAGTAAAAATTTGAAACTTGTTTTCTCATGCATCATTTCAGAATAGCTGCAAAGTGGCAAAAAGACGATTCCAAAATAATCTGGAAAACAGGACCTGTCTTTCGGAGTGACTATTTACTTCAATCTTACTGACATCATTAGAGACACGTCCAGAGAGCTGACTCAGAAAATAAAGTACCTGTTCACCTGAAAAGTTAATGAACTACTCAGCTTTCTTGTACCAGCTAGTACCTCAAACAGCCACGTTTGGGTTAGCCCATGACCAGTTCTTTCATAGCTACTACACATAGTGACAGTCTCTAAAGTTTTACCAAAACTGGTTTATGGTAGAAACTACAATGAGAACAAAAAATATTTCTAGGACCTAAAATACGCGTGGGATGGAAAATATTTTTTTCAAGTCAACGAATCTGTCCTGAAGCATTCATAGATCCAACTTCCCTTCATTTAATTCCGAAAGCTTCCTGATACCCAGGAGATAACTATACTATAAGCAGGTATGTTGAGGGCACTCAGACATACATAGACACTGTGAATTTGCCTATAATTCTATTGTCCAACAACTGCTGCTCTGTCCCACCTATATCTACACGTGGTTCCTCAAACAGTTCAATCAAACAACTGTGTCTCTGCTTACTATAAGTATCTTGCTTTAAACTGCAGGTTATTTTCAACTTCATTTGATTCTCATTATGATTGATAAAATATTTTGTTTATTTCATGTTTAATTGGTATAACTCTCAGATAACCCATGTTTAATTGGATAACCCTTGTACTTTCAAGTTCACGTAAAAAAGGCACTCCAGTCTGTATTACTGTAATACAGTAACAGACCTGCAGGAGGAGGTTGTTCTCCCTCCATGTTTACAAAGGAAACAGGAGTAGTTGAAATTATTGCACTTACAAAAAAAGAGCTTGATATGTATACAGAAGTCTTCATACTGGACTTGCATGTAGCATGAAAGAATACGTTTTGAGTCTGAGCAGGGTTGGCGTGATCCTTTGGACGGGGAACGAGTCACTACTTGGAAGTCAGAAGTTGAGTTTTCTTTTCATTAGTACTTCCATTTCTCTGACATCCTCTGCTAATACTGGGAAGTGTTTTTAATCAGTTTTTCAGTGAGAACATAATGGAATACATAAAAGTAAAGTGGTGTGGTCAAAGTGGCAGAAGGTAGATTTGCTTTCTGCAGGACAGGATTCAGTATGTGGGCACTATTTCTAACTGTGTGTTCTTTGCAAGTTATGTTTTTTGTAAAAAAGTCTCAGTTACTTTAGGTGTTGCACACTGGAGTTACGTATTTCCATCTAATTTTATTATATAGCCTTCTGAGGGAATTCCTCTTATTTATGCATTGATCTTTGCTTTTACCTTACAAAACAATCACACCTTTCATTAGGAAGGCAGAGGGTCCTAAACACAATGTTTCATCTCATTGTGGAGGGAGGTGTCATGTAAAGGAAAGGTCATAAAGGGGGATCTGTGCTGCTCATTCACCCTGCTTGATGGTGTATGTCTTCAGAGCAGGTTTATAGGGGGTGCAAGAAAGGACTAAGTTTGACAAAGGGACAGGGTCAAGGAAAAAATTGTGAGATATCCCCTCCCCATGAGGAAAGTGCTGCTGTATCATGTAAGTCACAGTGACCCATTTGAGTCTGGGGGTGGGCGAGTGCTTTCCATCTCTCAGTCCCTCACGTATTGCCCACACATGGCCTGTTTACTCAAGCTTTTCACAGGCATGCAGTATTTGGCTCAAAAAGAATGGACTTCTGCCAGAGAGAGGACCCTTGAAAACATAGCACTAAGCATAAGATATGTTTCTCCTTTTCTGTCCTTGAAGTATACATGCAAAACTCATTAATGCTAATGATAGTCTAGGAACAAATGGGCCATATTGCACCATGGCTATTTTATCCCATAGGCAGACTGGGAATGTGGCGCTACTCACCCAATAAGTTACCTAACACAGAGCTGGCCTCACGTTGAAAGAGATTTGAAGCTGTAGGCAGTTAAATACATAGCCTGCCCCTTAGGACTGCCACCGTAAATAAGCATGTTAAAAGAATCTCAGTCTTTAATGAAGAACAGGAGGAATTTTCAATCAGTAATCAGAAACAGCTCTCAAAATCAGGGATAGCGGAGTGGTATGCATACTTTTATTCAGTGCACAGAAAATGCTTTGTTTCTAAGCTTTTCCTATAAGTAGACTCACTGTACTGTTAAAACCTTAGCGGATCCTGCAGTGTTTGTGATTCTCTGAGTATTGAAGGAATTAGAGAAAGCTTTCTAAAGTAGTTAGAGGCACCACGGTGAGAAATGATTACCCACTTTATAACCAGCCATGTACAATTAAAAAGAAAAAATAAATAAGTGAAAAGAAGAGTAGATGCACATAAAAAGACTGAGTCTAAAGAAAGGAAAAATTATTTAGAATATCTATCTGCTATAATCATTTCAGGCACACCGTGAGGCTACAAGTGCTGTAAAGGAAGATGGGGAAGTAAAAAGACACTTATCTAATCGTCTGCAAATAATAGTAAGAACTACATTAATGAGATCTGAGGATATACCACTGTTAATGAATCATCAGGATTCTCGGGAATAAATGAAATTCCGTGCTTGTGTAGTAAAATGTCCTTAAGTCAGACCAGAAAGACATTATTAGTCAGAGATGATAGAAATACATAAAAAAAATTCATAGTCAAAACTACAATCAGTGAGTCTCATCTGCTGTAATACTCAAAAAAACTGTAAAAATTTTGAAGAAAATATCTATAGTCCTACACAATATGATATAGATACAAATATATATAAAAGAAAAGAAGCTGAGGCTTAGAGCTACAAAAACAAGGAAATAAGAAATGTTTTTTGTATTTAAAGAAGTAAATATGAGGCAACAAAGAGAGCTGTGACACATAAATGCATGTGCTTTGAGATCACATATAAACAGTTTTCTTAATGTCTCCTTGTCTTGTACAATTCTACTGCCTATTCTTCAGTCCTATATGGTGGGTATTTCTTATTCTGTGTACTCACTCAAGGTTCTGGGAAATTCTTTTACCCTCTACTGACCTCTCTGTCTTGTCACCATTTCATAACTTTGGTGAAACTTTTGGTAAGAATTGAGATTTCAATTTTGTGGCCAGACTGGAATGAGAGAATCTAAAATACATTTTCCCAGGAGATGCATAAAACCAGAAATTAACTTCTTATTTCTATGAACTAATGAAAAATAAGGAAATAAATGACTTAAACCACGGAAACATTGCCCAGTGTTGTTGCCCAAGATGTATAAGTCTCAAATTTAAAATTTTGATGTGGATTGAACACTTTGTCTTACATGCTTACACACATTTGCTGAAGGGGTCAGTCACTATTCAGGTCGGTCATTCAAGATGAATAATGTCAACTAATAATAGGGAAAATAACCTTTCTTGAAAACACATATGTCCTATTGGAGAAGGCTTCATTGGATGGAAGCAGTAGGCATTGTATTTTAAGATCTCTAAAGGCAGATGAGATGTTTTAATCTGGTTATAGTTTAGGTCACTGAAGTACTGAAGTCAAAACTGAAGGAGAAACGAAGGGGAGACAAAGAGGAGATGAGAATCAGTGACTGCTAAGCCAAATCTTTCCTGTAATCATTAAATCCATTCAGATATTAAGTGTTTCAGAAAATTCACAGCATTTAATTTTAAACATGTTATAAGCAACTCTTTCAATATTTCTGAAATATTTTGCTAGTGTTGTCTCATCTAAGAGTAATTCTTCAATATAGGTAGAATTCGTAAATGATTTTGGCTGTTCTGAAGAGGAACCTTTAAGCAAATATATAGTTTGACAAAAAATATGTCTCACGCCTCCCAGCTTCAGTTCAATTATCCTAAGAAAAGCAAGTATTACAGGGTACGGTTTGACACACATGTTAAATAATTTGGTCTTCCATTAGAATTTTTTATTAGTTATAGGGACAGAATTTATTGTATTACTAAAGATTTTTTTTTGTCAGTCTTTTATTTCTTTTTCTTTCATGAAATCTGGCAAAATTGAAGATGTGGAAGGCAATGAAAACACGCCTGCTCCTAAGAAATCTTAATGGGGCCAGGAATGTGCGGTTATGAAGTCTTTGGTCTCTATATATTTTTTGGACAAATGTAATCTCACTAAAAATTGCACATACATGATAAGAAAAAATGTCATAAAACCATTCCCTTACAGTGATCAACGACATTGTGAAGTGGGCCTCCGAAACATCCTCATATCTCTCTTTTCTCTAGCTCAAATGACTTTCTGCTCACTAGCCTCCTTAGACTATACCTTTTTTTCCAGTTGTTTCTAATAGCAGTTTGTTCTGTTTACCATCTTCTCATATATTCATCATTGTCCTTTGGTCCTGATCCTAGAGCCAAGCCTTTTAAACCTCTTCATCTTTTTAAGAAGAATTAATTTTAAGTCAAAAGAAATCAGGGTATAACTGTTACAAAATACATTAAAAAAAACCTGAGAAAATGAGTCAGTTTATATACCAAATGTTCTTGGGCATATTACTAATCCGAGTTACTTTTAGAATGGTCTCTCAACAACATAAATCCCATGAGACGCAGCAGCTCTTATGTTAAATAGCATATTTCCATAAAAACATACAATATGGTTGTGTAATCCCAAATGTAAATTCATTTGTTCAAGTTGTCTGCCAAGACGCTTCATTTTCTCGGCTTTTTAATTTCTCAGTAAGTTCGTGCTTTTTGTACTTGAAAGGATTACACAGCCTTTTTTTTCTAGTCCATTGATTTTGCCCTTATGTTGAAGCAGATATCTACCAGCGATAGTTGTGCCATGGTATGCTTCCTGTGGGATATTGCAGGAGCAGAGGTATACACCTGAGATCTGTCTTTACTAGACTTTCATAGCTCAAATTATTTAATTTGGGCATTATTACTTGCTCTGTTCAGTGCCTCATCAACAAACAGAGTAAACAAAAGGCAACTAGCAGTAAAGGAGAGAAAATCTAACCCCATTTTTTTCAAATTATTGCTTAATGAAAATAAAGACTAAAAGATTCAATAGGTCTATGCTTTTCAGTATTTTTTTACCAACGGTATTAATAATATTTTCAATGCCATGAATAATGTTAATGTTTTTGGCTGATTGTTTGTTACCTCCAGACTTCCCTTGACAGGAAAACAGCAAGCCCTTTTAAGAAGTGGAGTGCACTGAGTAGTTGCTCAGTTTTAGAGATGTGACTGAAGGGCCTGTGTCAGCATTAGCATTATCTGCTAAAGTGTAAGCAAGGCAATTCATTCTGTGAAAATTTTGAATGGCAAATGTGATAAAGGGAGTTATTTTCCTGGGTTTTATTTGGATACATACAAAATTTATGATTTAAAAAAATTATACTAAATCCCAGGCTTTGTAGATGGGCAAAAAAAATAGAACAAGAAGTTCACAAAGATTATGAGATCATGAATTTGTAGGTCATAGGACCCAATCCTGTCTGCTGTGACCAGAGAAGTCAGTGTTACACTGCTTAGAGAAAATGTCACTCAATGTGAGTCTTCCACCTCGGCTGGACCACCAAAAATGTCTGATCTGGTTTCTGTGCCCAACCTAGAAGAATTAGCCTAAGGGACTGTTACACAGGCTATAGATTTTCTAGACTTGGTTTGATCAGAAATGTTATTATCCTTCAACAGGTTGAACTATGTGAAGTTCTTCACCAACCTCTCTCTCTACTTGACATTTTAGAATGAATGATGAAAATTTGTGCTTTCAGAATGAGAACTGCAAAGTCTTCCTTGTCAGTGAGTAAAAACTGGATGTGGGATGTTCCATAAAACAAAGCACGTAGGTAAGAGTAAATCATATTCAACACTTAAGAGCAGTAAGGGAATAAAATCTTTTTGTGTGTTCATCTGTGTTCAAAATAAGAAGCTGTATGATGTCTTACAAAGTACTTCCAACTCACAGCTACAGCTAAGCTAATTACAGTTGAACAAAACACTAGGGAAATTGATTTCAAGTTTTATAGAAACATTTGCAGGAATGTTTTAAGTAGGACTAAGACTTAATTTAGTGTAACTTTCTGCCTGAAAGAAGTCCTAGACAGCTCTGAGGAAAGTGAAAGGAATCTCTCTTAGGTAAAATACAGACCTTATTTTGAAATAATTATTTGCAACTTTGTGTCTCTTCCAAGTATTTTTATTTAAAACATATTCATTGTTATAACCAAGGATAGTTTTATCTTCTGTGTAAAAACTAGTCTCCTTTTAAATTTTGTCTTAGTCTTGGCCTGAGCAACATCTTGAATGCGTATTTTAGAAAAGTATTTCCCCACCTCAATTTTGAATTTTCTCCCTTTCAGTATCCCTGAATGTCCCATTTTTCTTATACTATGAGACAGAGGCAATAACAAGATTCGTTATGTCCTCTGTATCATTTGTTCACTACTTTATAGAACTGTATATTCTTAATTCCCATTTTTTTTCTTGCTGAAGTTCCAGTCTTTTCATTTTTAAGCCAGGTTAAAGCCTTCAAGAAACACCAACAATTGAAAATCAAAATGGAAAGAGGAAATTAGTGTAGAAAACAAAAATATAGAACACTTCCATTTCCTATGGCATCTATTTGATTAGGAATCAAGTGAATAAAAATAAATGCCTTACGAATTATTTGTAATTCAGTGAGGGAAAATATCCTCATTTCAAAAAAAATTTTTCAAATGGTTCAATGACTAGTAAATGTAAAGTAGAGAGCTTTATTTCACAAAACTCTGGAACTGATTTTGTTTCTACGTAACTGCTTCATATTTGTGTGGCTATAGATAGTAGATGGTAGAAAGCTTTAACAGCTGATGAGTTTTACAGATGTCATGGAAAAGTAGAATGCATTTTTTTTTCCTTCCTTGAATTACTCTTTTCCTGTATCATTTTAGTTGCTGTTAATAAAGAGCATAAATAACACAAAAAGGAAAGTATTTATGATTTCCTAATTTAACTCTTATGTGGTTTAGTTGCTCTTGGAAAACAGAGCTTTATGTTCAGTGTTGTCAATGTAATTTTATCACAATGAAATTTCATGCCTTTGTCAGCCCTGATGTGAACGGTGTTCGCTGACATCAATGAAAGAAGAACTCTGGTTTATTATCTATGAATATATTAGTCTCTTTCTACAGAGAAATAAACCACTATTTATGTATCATAAACTGCTTAACAACATCTTTCATTTAATATAAAATTTTCAGTCACAATGCTAACTTACAGCTTTGATTTGAATTTTCTGCAGAACCCAGTGGTACAATTGGCAAAATATCAGGATCATGAAGACTAGGATGAAATTCCTTTGAGAAAAACTTTTAAGACACCTATCACATTTCTTTAGTGGGTGATTTCAGTAGATTTTAATGAAAAATCTTAGGTCAAATTTACCAAAATAATTCACATGCATCACCTATCTTGTACAGCTGAGCAGATGGGAATGCTTGAGGTGTTCTGCAGCTTGTTGTTTTGACTGCGTATAAGTGTCAAACACAGAATAGAGTATCTTTGGACAGCATATTGGTTTTGGACTCTTCTATTGAATTCTCTCTTAGTGAATGGTGGAATTAAATATGGGCAACACAGGAGATATAATGCTGTTTTATGTGAGAACTTTCTTAAATTTCTGGCTTGTAGGAGAGGTTGACAATGCATGGCCAAACTGGAAATCACTTGTCAGGTTGTTAGTGGGGCTGAGGACTTGGAGGGTTTCAAACTCAGAAGTTATTACAGCTGTGTGCATTGTGTGATCACCAGCTAAACTCTGGATATGAACCACAAATTTTACATAAAATCAGGTTTTGCCCTATGCCATGCTTACAAGTCTGTTTCATAATTATCCAGTCTCTACAATAAGATGCATACATTTAAGAATAAAACCTATAAACTAGGTAACCAAAAACCACTGCACTACAGGCCAGCTTGGCCTGCTGGATGAAGACAGACCTCAAAGATGCTCTGTAAGACAGGAAGACAAGCAAAGATGCATGCAACTAGTATCAGCCCTGTTATTTCTCTGTCAGATTCACCTGCAGCATAATTGTGAAAAAGGGGAAGAAAAATATACAATAGTCTATGTTGTTAGGTAAATTAGAGGAAAGCATACTCAGTATTGGCATTCTTTTATTCATTAAGTAGCATAGGTGAGGCAAGTTGCTGATTAATGTCCATCTAGATATTTCTTGATTTATACAGTAACTGCTTATAAACAATTAAGAATGTATAACTGCATCTGTCTTGAATTTTAAAGTCCCATTTTAATTTGAAAAAACGAACATAAAGCAAAAGTTAAAAAAATACAGTGAACTAGAAAACTCTTCATAGGTAGCCTGGGATAAATACTAGAAAAAGAAGCACAGAATTTTTTTCTAGTTGAATGGAAAAACTGCACATCAAACCCTCAGCTTTATTCACTTTCAAGGAACTCTTGTTTAAAAGGAAGGATTTTAACAGCAACCAACCATAGTATAAGTATTCATACCTCTGGAAAAAAAGTTCAGCGGCAAGAAATCTTTACTCCAGATTTATTTCTCACATTTCAATGGTGCAAGACAGAGAAAAACTCTTGTGGTCTACCCAAAAAGTGACTGAGAGTTAGACAAAATTACTTATACCTATACCTAGTTACAGTAACCAAAGCGTTTATTGCATAATATTCTACCCATCTCCACTAATTCTCATTTGCGCTGAGTATGCTCTGCAATTTTATTGTGTTAATAGCCATTGATCATAAGTCTTTACTGGCAATCCATTTTCTTATTCATGTATTTGTTTTTCTATAACTGACTGCAAGATAACCTTAATATATTTAGTACATTTATTGTTATTTATTGTTACTTATTTATGTTTAGTGTACTTTTTGTCCACTATGTAACCTAGGGTGGGTCCAACTACATATGCCCATCTGGAAATCGTCTGCACAAGATCTAAAGCTGAGGAGGGATTTAGGGAAATTATGTTAGGTGTTGCTCTCGCTGTCTTGCCGACATCTGATTATTCCAAGATGATCTTTAGGAATGTTACCACTATAACTACAAACATTATTGTAAGGTTGTCTAGGAAACCTTTTCAGTTTGAAATCTGTTGATTAAAGAATTTTTGCATTATTTTTGCTGTTGATTCATAGAGTGGATAGCTCAGTTTTGGTTTCTTTAGTGGAAGAATTTTGCAATTGTTATTGGACAGAACAACACTAAGGGCCTTGCATTAAAGGCAGTCAAAGTAAAAGGCTACCTGTACAAATGAGAAACATGTAGTGAAGAAAAGGCATGCTTGCAAATTTGAAGTTATTTTCTTGTATTCATTGATTTTTGTTTTAAGTCAGGAAGAAAAAAAAAATGAGAGAAACTGGAAGTCAAAGATGACCAGCAAAGAAAGCTATTCTAGACTATGTTCCAACTGGCATAGAAGATAGTAGTGGTGGTTACCTGAGATTTCTGTGTATGTTGGTGTAAAAGAGTAGTTTAGAGTGATTAGCTAAAGAATAATCATTTCAGATTTATCAAGAGCAAATCATGCAGTTTAACCTGTTCACCTTCTAAAACAAAATAACATCTTTTATGGAGTGGGGAGAGTGGTCGATGTTGTTTACCTGGACTTCAGCAAAGTGCTTGATGCTGTATCCCACAGCAAGACGCACACTGGTCCTGGACAAAATGGCAAAATACAGATTAGAAGCATAGAATCATAGAAAGGTTTTGCTTGGGAAAGACCTTTATGATCATTGAGACCAACCATCAGTCCATCTCTGCTAAGTCTAACACTAGACCATGTCCCAAGTACAACATCTTCTCGTCTTTTAAACACCTCCAGGGATGGTGACTCGCCTATATCCCTGGGAAGCCTATTCTAATGCTTGACAACTCTTTCAGTAAAGATGTTACTCCTAATATCCAACCTAAATCTTCCCTGGCACATCTTGAGGCCATTTCCCCTTATCCAGTCACTAGCTACCGGGGAGAAGAGACCAACCCCTACCTCACTACAATCTCCTTTTAAGTAGTTGTGGAGAGCGGTAAGATCTCCCCTCAGCCTCTTTTTCTCCAGACTAAAAATCCCAAGGTCCCTCAACTATTTCTCTTAAGACTTGTGCTCTAAATCCTTCACCAACTTTGTTGCTCTTCTCTGGGAACACTCCAGCATCGTGATGGCCGTCTTGTAGTGAGGTCCAAAACTGAACACCGTATTCAAGGTGCAGCCTCACCAGCGCTAGGTACAGGGGAAGAATCACTTCTTCAGTCCTGCTGGTAACAATATTCTTTATGCAGGCCAGGATGACATTGGCCTTCTTGGTCACCTGGGCACATTGCTGGCTCATATTCAGCGGACTATCAACCATCATCCCCAGGTCCTTCTCCTCCAGGCAGGTCTCCAGCCACTCCTCTCCAAGCCTGTAGCATTGCATGGGGTTGTTTTTACTCAGGTGTAGGACCTGGTACTTGGCCTTGTTAAACCTCATTCAATTGGCCTTGGTTCATTAATACAGCCTGTTCAGGTACATCTATAGAGCCTGTCTACTCTCAGGCGGATCAATACTCCCACCCAACTTAGTATCATTTGCAAACTTACTGAGGGTGCACTCAATTCCCTCATCCATGTCATTGATAAAGATATTAAACAGAACTGGCTCCAGTAATGAGCCCTGGGAACAGCACTTGTGACTGTCCCCCAACTGGATTTAACTCCATTCATCACAACCCTTTGTGCCCTGCCACTCAGCAAGTGATTTACACAGTGAAGCATAGGCCCATCCAAGCCATGAACCACCAGCTTCTCTAGGACAATGCTGTAGGAGACAGTGTCAAAAGCCTTAATAAAGTCTAGATGGAAAATGTCTGCAGCCTTTCTCTCATTGTGCTTTCCATACGTGTCTTCCTGATCAGGGGACTGTATACCCATGTACTACTGTTTTTTTAACTAAAGACTGAAGCAAAGAAGGCATTAAGTACCTCAGCCTTTTCCTCATCCCTGATCACTATGTTTCCTCTAGCATCCAATAAAGGCCTCGTTCCTCCTTTTGTTGTGAATGGATTTATAGAAACAGTTTTTATTGTCTTGAACAGCAGTAACCAGATTAAATTCTAGCTGGGTTTCACATTTCTATTTTTTTCCCTGCAAAGCTTCACAGCCACCTTGTAGTCCTGAGTTGCCTCTCTCTTCTTCCAAAGACCATAAACTTTCCTCATTTTTTTTTGAGCTCCAGCCAAATCTCTCTGTCCAATCAGGCTGGTCTTCTTCCCCTCAGCTCATTTTTTTCAGCACACAGGGATGGCCTGCACTTGTGCCTTAAGCTTTTCTTCTTAAAAAGCATCCAGCTCTCCTGGACTCCTTTGTCTTTCAGGACTGCCTCTAAGGGACTTTGCCAAACAAGTCCCTAAACAGGCCAAAGTCTGCCCAGTGGAAGTCCAAGGTGGAAGTTCTGGTAACCACCCCTTCTTCCTTCTCAAAGAACTGGAAACTCCAATATTTTATGATTGCAGTGTCCAAGACAACCTCCAACTGTGACACGCCCCACAAGACCTTCTCTGTTCACAAAGAGCAGGTCCAGCAGGGCGCATTGTCTCATGGGTTCTTTCACTAGCTGCATCAGGAAAATGCCTTTCACACACACTCCAGGAACCTCTGAGACTGTTCCCTCTCTGCTGTGTTGTATCCCCATCAGACATCTGGGAATTTGAAGTCCCCTGTGAGTACAAGGGGAAGTGAACATGAGACTTCTCATAGATGCCTATGGAAAATTTTACCTAGCTGTTCATCCTGGTTGGGTGGCCTGTCACAAATTTCCACCGTGATATCTGCACCATGATTAGATGGGTGCTGTGAACGATGGGTAGAAAATAAACTGACAGGTTGCATTCAGAGGGTAGTAATCAACAGTTTCACTCAGGCTGGCAGCCTGACACAAATGGGCTGCCTCAGGGATCAATAATGAGCCTCAACCTATTCAGCATCTTCATAAATGACTTGGATGAAGGGATTGAAAGCACCCTCGTCAAGTTTGCTGGTGATGCGATCTAGCATGATAAGTCGAACACATCAAAATAAAGAGCCATCTTACAGAGAAACCTGGAAAGGATGGAAGAGTGAGCAAGGAAGAACAGTATGCTGTTTAACAAAGGCAAGTCCTAAGTCCTGCACCTAGGACAGAATAACCAAAGTACAGGCTGGGATCTGTGTGGCTGGAGAGTAGCCTTGCTGAAAAGGATGGAAAGCAATAGGCTGAATAAGAGCTAGCTATGCACCTCTGCAGCAACAAAGACAAATTGAATCCTGATCTGTACCCACAGGGGCATTACTAGCAGAGATAGGGACATGATCATCCCTATCTACTAGTTGCTTATCAGGCCACACCTGTAGTACCTTGTTCTGGTGCCCACAGTTCAAATAAGATGTAGACAAGAAAAGGGTCCAAAAGGCCATAAAGATGATCAAGGATCTGGAAAACCTGCCTTACGATGAAAGATTGAAGGAGTTAGGTCTTTGTACCCTGGAGAAGAGAAGACTCAGGGGGCCCTCATCACAGTATTCCAGTACTTAAAGCGCAGCTACAGAGAGGATGAAGACTCTCTCTTCACAAGGAGCCACATGGAGAATAAAAGGGCAATGAGTACAAGCTGGATTGTGAGATGCTTTATCTTGACATAAGAAAGAAATTTAACAGTAGAGAAAAACTGATCATTGGGATAACCTCCCCAGGGATGTGGTAGAGTCCACATTGCTGGAAGTTTTCTAGACACAGCTGGACAAGTCTCAACTAGACTATCCTTCCCAGGAAAGGCTGGATCATATGATCTTCCATCCAACCTGAGTTGATCTATGATTCTATGGTTCTGTGAGTCACTTTTCCTGCTCCAGTAATTTAAACTCAGAAGGGGGTCTCACTGTTGGAAGGAAGAAATTACCTGTTTGTCCATGGCCCAAGCTGTGAACAGCACTTATCTGAAATCACAAAAGAGAAGCTTTCTGAAGAGCTCATCTATATGTAGGAAGTGGCTTTGAATGCAGGATTTGTATTGCAGAGATGGGTACATGGTATTGACCAGCATTTTGTTTAACTGAGACAGCTCAACATGCCTGGTTTCCAGGAAGCAGCAAGTTTATTCAACCATCTGTGCTGTCTATCTGGTGAGGGGAAAAGTGGTAACAGAAGGCAGCGGCTGTTTTTATTTAGAATGAATGCTATGATAATTGATTTATGTCTTCTCTTCTGAACAACTGCATCTCCCTATTCCTGATAAAACTCATTATAGAAGAAAATGGCACTGTTGGGGAATGCTGGCCTTATACAGTCTATCTTCCCATGTCACTAGCCTGGAATTTAGCTTGATAAAGTTATGCGATGACACAACTTTATGTAATCAGATCTCACTGATATTTGGGGTGAGAAAAATTAACCAGGCTGAACAAATAATTTTTTTTCTTCAATAGTACGAAAACTGACACAAACCATATGGAAAGAAAGCACAACTGCCTTCCTTGTTTTGAATTACATTATTCCAGTGTTGTTGCACGACTCATCAATCAAAGAGTATTTAGCCTCTAGGAGTTTTGTATTTTTCCAGCATGAACGAATTTACCAGCTGGTGTCTTTGTTAATTTTTTAAGATAAAACTATATGCTATAAATTTCTTGCCCCATGGCTCAGTAAGAGCTGTGTTATCTTTGCCAGTAATGGACCACAGATCTTGTGCTAATTCTACTTCGTATCAACTATGAAAGACTCTACTCCTACCTTAAAAGCTTGTCATCAACTTGTTATGAGAACATGCTATGTGAACTGGAGCTTGATACCAGGTGTCTCCTGCTGTTAACATGTGGGATAACAGTGAAGATCTTGAAAATGTAGGTGCAGGTTGAACACAGAGGCCTAGAACTATAAACACCTCAGTGATGGACAGCCACTGGCCATTGGAGAAGATCAGCCTTCAGAGCTGGGAAAAGACTGTTTTGAACGAGCATGGCAGAGAAGAAAGTAATACTCTCCATCATGGAGCGATACCTAGTTCAGGGCTGGTGACCAAGGGCTAAGGACAGTCTGCAAATTCTAATACCAAGGAGCCAGATCTCAAATCTGAGAGGAACGATCGTGCTGAGGATTGCTGTTACAGAGCTGCTGTGAGATGGGTGGATCTGCAAGCATAATCTGCTGCCCATGCCTGCCCCAGGGATGCCAGCACCTGCTCCCTGTCTTGGTGAGCTCTCCCCTGCAGTTCCAAAAGCCTGCTCCCCTCCTCCCTGCTTAACTCTTCCTCAGCCCCAGCTCTCTGGGGGCCTTTCGTGCTCACCACTCTCCCACCTCCGTGGGCAGCATGACTATGGTGCGTGTGTATTTGTGTGTGTGTGCGTGTACTTTTTCTTTTCCAGATTCTGCACTTTTCTCCTCTTCAATGCTCCAACTCCTCAGCAAAGACCTCCTGCACATAAACTCAATTTGGCTAGTTACTATTGTTGGCGAAAGAATATATGAGAAGAAAATAAAACCAAGATTGCTTATTTGCCGTTTTAGTTGGAAGTTCTTTGCTGAAACCTTAGGAACTTATCCTGTCCACTATTAATTCTTTTTCTGATTTTCTAAGAGGCCTCTCACCTGTATTATATTCACTGGATATTGAATCAGGCCCTTTGTTATCAAAGAGTCATACGGAATAGAAATCATTAGATTCAAAACTTTCCTTACTATCTGCTGAGGAGATCATTACCGTAACAGAGAAAAGAGGTTCTGGTCAGCTAAACTCCAGATCCCTGCCTGTACAGAGTGAGTGTGGTTTGGGACATACTTATTATCAAGGCTTCAGGCACCACATCTAGATTTGGACTTCCCTCTCTTCCCTCTCCCCCCTCAGCAGATGATAACTTTTGAAGCAATTAATATAATGTTGGATATTTATTTGCTTGTAACAAAAGGATAATTAGCAAGAGCCCCATTGATGGGTAAGCCATGTAGAAAAAACACCTTAGTTTACAGAAGAACTTGTAGCAGACGATAAAAATGGCAGTCCTTTTTGCAGTCATCACCATAAATGACTAACTTAGAACAAAGTGCAGATCTCCAGTTTTCTTATAACTATCCCACTTTAGTACATTAGCTTATAAAGATTTTATTTCAGATGTGCTTGAATAGTATCATTCTCACTGGTATGATATATACCCTACTATATTTAATGTATATTTACGATATAGAATTGTTAATAAAATATGCTTTAATTGGTCAAATATCTGTCAGTGATTGTCCATCATTCCTGTATGACAATATGCAGTGATTATATCAAAACACTGGAATGTGTTGTCAGATCTAGAGTCAGTCTTACAAACAACCATTACAGTCATGTTAGTTACATCAGATAAGATACAGATATTAGGACATATTTTTCTTTTTTTTGGGGGGGGCTGAAAATGAAATTATTCCACCTAATATCATCTGTGAAAAGACAGCAGTATCTTTCATAACAGTTGAAGAATCAGAAGTCTCTGATTGCTAGATGCTGAAATATTCCCCAGTGACAATACTTTTTGTAATAAGAAGAAACAGAAGTGCCACTTCCAATTCTGTGCTGTCAGCCTGTAAGGCCAAAAATCCTGTGGGTACCATAACACTTCCATTTTGCTAAGAATTTCCCTAACCTGTGAGATAAGGCAGCCTTCACTAGGTGATGGGGTTTTGTCTTTATCTCCAGAGAGACTGGGAATTCCTCTTTGGTGCACTGTTTTTCATATTTGCATTTTAAGGAGAAAAGTAAAACAAACAAACAAACATTGAAACAAATTACAATCTTACTATCATGTCATATTTAGGATTTCAGGGATTCTTATGTTTTGCAGTATGGAAAGACAATGTGATAATCCCAGGTGACACAATACAGGAACAACTTTAAACTGTGATGTATTGCTGAAGATAATGTAATGCAAAAATTTTGTAAACAAAACACATATATAGACAGAAAATGTTTGTATTACATACTGCAACATATCTATACATGCATAGACATATACACAAATAATATACTAATTTGCTTCTATACTGTTAGTAATTGCAGAAATAATTTGATTCTAATTTCTTGCCAACTGTCATTCAGATGTCTCTAATTCCAGGGACTGTTTTCCCTCAGAGGGTCTTTGTGGGAAGTTACTTTCCTGTGGACCCTAGCAAATAGGTAACTGCACTCTACAGAAAATATATCACACTGTTTTTGTGGAAGCTGTATCAGTGGAATTGATTTAGATAAAACTATGCCTGCAAGTTGATAAGAGGAACAAGAAAACCAGAAAAAAATGCAAAGATTTCAAAAGCCTTTTTGAGATTGCCATTCTACATGACCAAATATAAAGTAGGGAAATCTTTGCTCCAGTTTTTCCAAAGTCAAACCAAAAAAGGACTGCATTTATTAAAGACCCCATAAAAATGATACTGAATTATAAAATGCCTAATAATATAGAATTTATAGTGATAGCATGACTTACATCTGCAATAAAACCTCAAATCCATCTTAAAAGGACTGAAGGCTTGGTTTTACTATAAGAAATTATACAAGTAATAAAAAAAATCATTGTTGAGGGATTTGTTAAAACCAGATCATGGGTCTCAGCTCTAAGTGAATTTATTTTGAACCTTCTGAAGCAGACATTGCAAATTTTTACATTCTAATGAGTGAACTAAAAACATATATTTCAAAGAAAACAGCACTCATAAATTACGTTTATGACACATGAGGTTGCTGACTGCTGTGCAGGGAGCACAAAGTAATGGTGCAAATATGCACTCTAGCTTGATTTTCTCAGTTCCCAACATGCTCTAATTCTACACTACAAATCTTTATATGGCAGTTATATTTTAATTAATATGATTGTGTGCTGCCATTAGCAGACCCTCCCCCAGCACATTTCTCCTGCCAAACCCATGAACGCCAGTAAACCATTAACATAAAAGGGTTGTTTGCTTATTAAATTCATCTACACAAATAGGCAAGGGTTGCAATTGTTGATTTGCCATTGAAAGAACAGAAGAGGAGCAAGTTGCACAGTAGCTGCCAGTTGCAATTATCTAGTGTAATTAAGTCTAATTTATAAGCCCCCCTCAAATGAGAAAGTAACAATTTTTGTTAATTAACAAGAGCATTTGTAAAGCTCGTTAACTCCATCATTCACCATCTGCCTGGATACATGGGAATATGCAGTTATTATTGTGGGACATGTTGTATATGTGTATTTGTGTAGAAATCTGTTTGGAAAGTCTAATGATTGAAATGGAAGATAGAAATGGATTTTATATTACAGTGAAGAGAAGATCTACTGTTTTCATTTATCTTTACAGCAATGCAAGTACTTTGTCATTATCCTGTGCATACAGTTTCATTATTCCGATACAGCACTCTGTTACATTGCCTCATACCATCATCCCTACAAGCCTGCAGGGTACAAGAGCACTTATCTTTCCTGATGACTGTTGAATCATTTAAAACAAGTTATTAGTGAAACAATTAAAATGATATTGGTTCACAATTGTATTGATAGCTGCCAGGCATAATGAAACATTCTGAATAGCAGTTGGAGGCTCTCAGAAAGGATAGAAAACGCTGTTAATCAGAGACAAGAGAAACCTCTAAAGAAAAACTAAATTGCAAGAACACATTAATTGTATTGGAACATATCATTTAATTGAGAAAAAAAGGGAAGGTAAAAATCATATTATCAATGTTTTATGAACATGAAGGAATAAGAAAATTACTATGTCATTTGTCACATATCTTCTGTCAGAAATGAAAATTGAAAAGGCTGTATTTAACAGAAATAGGTCAAATATATCATGTCATTACACATTTTGTTTTTCACCAGAATTACAAAAACTGAATGTAATAAGGGATTTTTTTTCCATGTTAGAAAGTGACTGTGAGTGAGTAAGCAATAAGCAAGTTACAGTCTGCTAGTCAGTCGTAAGGGAATGGGATATCTGTACTGTCTTGCCCATTCATCGAAGTCTTGAGAAATTGCGATTATAAAATCAGATATGAACAATGTGCAAATGACACAGCACACACACTCTTTTTTCATATTTTCTTAGGAAGAAGATTATGATTAATATTGTGGGATTGTAATGCTCATAAAAAGGATGTTTAATACTTCTGGTTAATAAAAGGCATATTTGCCTGATCCTGTGCTCCATTGTAGCTACTGGAGAGGCTCAGATCAGATGTTTCCCATTTATACAAAAAGATTTTAATTAGTTAGCAAATGTATGTAATTTAAAGCCTCTTACCCTGCAAAATATTATAAAGGTCTCTGTGTAAATGGGAATTGGGCCCACCGAGTTGATTGAACACTGGATAAATATATGTCAAGCCCATCCTCCATCACCACTGACCTCCTAATACTGAGCAACACAGAGAAAGTTTTGCTATTTATACCAGGTACTGGATTTTCCCGTAGGGTAGCAAGAGGGATGAAGAGATGGTACAGAAGTTGAACATAATTTTTTTTTTAAACAGTAGTTAGTATGAAATTGTATGAAAACTTTTGTCAATGGAGAAAAGTCTTTCTGCTTAAGTATAATTAAAATGAAGTTTTAGTATTTCCTTTTTCCCCCCTTTCGAAGATTCTTAGTATGCTATGGACAGAAGGGAGAGCTGCCATTCTCCGGCTTTCAGGCTGAATTCAGAAAGGTAGCAGAATAACCAGATTCCATGTATGACATTTTCCTTACTTGGACTTATAAGGCTTTAAGTTAGGCATAAATAAAACATGGATCAAGGTATTTTAAAGTAGAGCTAATATTTTCTTAGGTTCACAAACTATTGCATTATATGCACCTTTTTTGTTCTTACCTGTTATTGTTGAATGGAGAGTGTTTACAAATCTATTTGAGCTGGGAATATTTTGTAAACTACTTAGCTCAGAAAATCCTTAAGACATTTGTTGCACAGACAAACAGGAATAGTGTTGGAAAAGGGAGGAGCAAATCATGCGAGTGTTATTCATTGCATGTGTCATCTATTTTTAAATTTTTTTCTAGTTTTCTGCTACTGATCAGATTCAAAAGTGAGACACTGGACCTGCTAATGCTGCAAATTGTTTGTATAGCTATTCACATATTTTTAAACTCAAAGAAACGAAAACCATTACACATGTTATACTGAATTATAATTCAAATTTATGGGCCTGATTATAACACATATTACTGTAAATTAACAAAAGCAGAAGATTATTAAAAATTATTTCTATCAGGGAAAGCTTTAAAGTAATTCTTTTACCTTAATGATGAGAACCAAATTAGACCTACATAATGATTATTACTTAATAGAGAGGAGATAAATATAAAATTCATCACAAAGAATTATTTTGACAATATTTATGAAAATGAAATGTTTATTCTCCCAGTCTTTTAAAAGGAGAAAGAAGAAAGACAGGCTCATGTTTGGAGAGACTGAAGGTCAAACCCTAGCTAACAACAGAAGTAGCATTTGTATTGTATATTGATAGGGTGAAAATGATGGGTAGGTAAAATTAGCTTTGTGAATGCTAGGAAACAGATAGGCAAACTTTTGTAAGTAATTCTTCAAATAATCAACGCCTAAAGAGTGCTAAGCACCCGTAGTTTTTAATGACTTTAAGTGGAGTTTTCAGTATTGAGCACTTGCAGAATTCATTCCTGTAGTAGACAAGGAAAAACAAAAGAATCTCACTATGTATGTGGTCTCCTAACTGTTTTGTTTTTTTTATATAAAAAAGGAAAGCTGGAGTTTAGCCTCTCTAGAAAAGGAAGGAGTACGTAGGCCAGATTTACTGGCTGCCTAGCAGATTTTACCTTCAATTTTATGTTTACATTCGATTTTCTTTCATATAGATCAGCTGGGCAAGCACTTTCATCATAAAAAATTGCTTGTGTATAAATACATTGATTCACATGCAAATAGGCTCATTCATACATGAATACGCATGTTTGCTTGGATAAAATATTCCAGACATTCATGACTAAGAAGTAAAAACCCCAGTAATAACAGTACAGATGATCACAGCAAAGGCAAGAAAAAAAGCCCTAATCAAAATCCTGTCATGAACTGAGCAAAAGTGTTCATAAAAATATGGTTCCATTAAATTTCTAACGTCTGCTTTTGCTTATTTACTTGTTATGCAAGGGTGGTTGTACTCATAAAACCAGATTTTAAATATGAAGACTTCACAGTTGTGTGACAAAGAGGTTATGCAGATTGAGAAAACTTCCTAAGTGACCTGCAGTGATGGAGAGCTACACTTTCACTAATTTTGAACTGAACATATAAAAAAATATTTGTAGAAAATATGGGTACATATTACAGCAAAAGCCAATCCCAGCTTTGCCAGCAAGATTTTATTCAGTTTAGGGTTATAACTAGGATTTCCAGCCCATGGTCTTTCGGTAAAGTATGTTTTTGTGTTTCTGGTTTATCACTTAAATAGTGCTACAGCAGTGGTGTGAAGACCATGAATTTTGTGTCTCTTTTTAGATCAGAAGGCTATCTCAGCTTTTGCTAGCCATATTTTCTTTACTTTAGAATGTAAGTTCTTTTGTCTTTTCTGGAATTTGGAAATATAGATAGAATAAAAATTCTGTATCAATACTCTGGCACATTACGTATACATTTTTCTCATTTAGGATGACACAGAAAAAGTCCTCCATTGGCAGACAGACTTTCCGATTCAGAAGGTAACTACCACCATGGGAACAGTTTTCCATGCGAGACAACTGTGGTCTTTTAGCTTAGAGAGCTCTACCCTTTCTGTTGCAGTTATTCCTCTCACTGCATCAAACACATCACATCCTGGGTTTCATACTTTCAGCTTAGACAACTGCTCACTGTGAGGGCTTCTCTCTCCTGGCCATCCAGTAGTTCTTGTTATGCTCATTCCATCCTCTATAACACATTTTGGATGATGGGTTACCAACAGACACAAGGTTTTCCCCAGTGAAATCTCTTTAGTATTCTGCCTTTTCTTTAGATTCCTGGATAACATTTCCTTTTTTCATGGCTTTGTCACATTGGCAGCTTAACTAGCAGTTAGCTGTGGTTGTGTGATCAGGCGACCCTGCATTTTATCTCATCTTCTCATGTCACTTTAGCCGATTTGTCTTAGTTTCTTCATTAGTTCTCCACTTGTACTAAATTTCCAGCATAGTAGCTTTCAAAGACAGAGTGGTATTTTGGCATAGTATCATCTTCACTATTGGTACTTCTTGATGTGAGCACTGGCTGATATGAAGTGTAGATCCTAAGACTCATCCAAATAATTTTCCTTCAAACACCGTTTAACTTCCTTCTTGTTAATTAACCTCATTCGATTTCTAAGACATTTTCTCTCCTTTCTTATTTTGAGTGTAATTCTGGAGGAAATGGATATTATATTTGCCTAACTTCCATTGTATAGTTATTGGTTAGGTATAGGTCCATTTTCATTGATCTATTAGTCCTCTTCATTAAATTCAATTCAACAATCCATTCAGTTCAATTGATATTTTTCTAAAATTTGAAATAACAGTTTTTAAAAAGCTCTCTCTCCCTCCCACTCCTCCACAAGCACTGGATAAAGTCATATGAGGTTCATATTAAAGATTTTGTAGTTGAATGGATCTTTCTCCTCCTCCCCTCTCTCCCTTTCCCTTTCCCTTCCTTTTTTTCTTTCCTTTGTCCACATGTCTTTTCCATTTATGTTAACAACTCCTTACTAAAAATGAGATTAAATATTTATTTTTTCCCTTTGATTTTGCTGTGTACTTTTGGAAATACATTCTCTTTAAAGTACCCAATGTATCACATTCTTTCTTTTGTGTTCTTCAAATTCATATTGAGGAAGAACAATTTCTTCTTTGTTTTAATATTCTTTATCTTCGTGAAATTATCTTGGCTCTTAGTAATTCTTTCATGTCTCTAGACAAAAACATAAAGGCTTTTTTCATTCCCTATAGACTGTTTGTTTCTTCATATATTTTTTCCTGATATGTTTTTTCCTTCATATGTGTCAGAAACTCCTTCCTAGAAGTGTTTTCCCTTGCTTTGGACATAGTCTGAGATCTTAGATTTGAAGAATTTCCAGACTTCCTAAATATTTACTTCTCACTGCTTCTAGGTATAGCTTATCTCTCAAACTACTTCCCTTAATTTATTATTGCTTGCCCTGTGGAATCCAGATCCTTGTCAGCATACTCATTTTTTATTTCTTTCTTCTTCTCCCAGTTCTTCTACTGAAACAAAACCAGAAAGCAGATAAACAATTCAGATTCACTCCTGAGATCTCTTCTTTTAGAAGCTGGAGATTGAGTCATCATGTCAGGCAAACTTTAGGTATAAAATGTTTGGTTTTGTACTTGGTAAGGTGATATGGAGTTAACTTTCCCCATAGCAGCCTGCATCGTGCTGTGTTTTGGACTTGAGACCAAAAGAACATTGATAACACCCCAGTGTTTTGGTTGCTGCTGAACAGTGCTTGCACAGCACTGAAGTCTTCTGTGTTTCTCACTCCATGCCCCCGCCCAGCGAGTAAGGAAAGAAACTGGGAAGGGACACAGCTGAGACAGTTGAGCTATGCTGGATAAAGAGACAACCCACACCATATACTGTCATGCTCAGCTGTATAAAATGGGAATTTGGTCTTTGTTGAGAGACTGCCCTGGCACTGGTCTTCTTGGGAAATGTGAAAAACGTGACTGATTTTGCACTGATTTTATACCACTTGAGGTGGTTTATTTCCCTTTTTTCCCCTTCTCCCTTCACTTACTAAAATGTTTTTATCTCGACGCATGAGTTTTCTCACTTTTGCTCTTCTTATTCCTTCCCTTATCCCACTGAGGGTGGTGAGTAGGTTGCTGTGTGGATGCCTAGATACTGGGTTAGTGTCAACTCACACCACCTTTTGCATAGAAAAGGTGAGAATCTAACATTTAAAAGAAACTTTCTGTGTCTCATGAATTCAGAAATACACCAGTGCTGTGCAGCATTCTGCTAAAATAAGTTTTAAGACTATTATTTTAAACAGATATAATAAAAACACCAATGACGGGATTATAGTCTGATTGTCCTTTACCACAGTATTCTATTACCATAACACCTACTTGGTATATTTCTGGGACAGATATATAAAATGATGCTGCCTCTATATCCTTATGTTTTAATATAATACCTCAAGATGTTTTTAAGCATATCAGATGTTGAAGTTTGACTGGGAGGAAGAAGCCTCCTGTGTTCCAAAACCTCCGTGAATGTCTCATATTACTCCCTGTTCGAACAGTGGACTACAATAATTCTGTGCAACTGTAAAGAAATCTTGAACGTAATCACTTCTTGGCAGTATTAAGAAGGTGCAGCCAAGCTGAATTATCTCCTAGGCCCAGGCAGTGCAAGGTGCTCCCTAAATCTCCTCTGGGCTAGCCTAGCATTTCCACTAAAGTGGTTGGGTTGCTAGGAACTTGAATCCTAGCATGCTGTCGTTGGAATTTGTGCAGCTGGAGAAAGCCAGCATGTAATAACCGCTGGGAACAACTTTTGCTTATATGGGAAATAGTCCCAGCCGCTGCTTTAACTCCAGTGACCCATTCTTCTGCACTGAAAAATAGCAAAGAACTTGGCAAATCAAGAAAAAAAACAGTTTTCTGAGTTTTGGTTGGCAAGTGTGGGAGCTCAGTAGCTACTGAGAGTACAAGAACTTCGGGGTAGAGGACCAATTGCGGGTGTTGAAGCACATCATGCTTTTCTGCAAATATCATACTGTCTATGACAAGTGTTCTATGCAGAGAAATTTGTCCTAATGATACCTACGCATGCTCACAAACACTACCTTTTGTTTCTCTGTTTGACACAGGACCACCAGGTGATGAGTGTTTAGTGGTGCTTGTGTTTCAATTAGAAGTACTGGTCTCAGAACTTAACAAAGCCATTCCTAACATCCTTGTTGAATCAAATCTTTTCTCTTGCAACTCCCATCCACTGTCAGGTAAGTTCGGTAGATGAGAAAAACCTTCGTGTTTTCAGCAGAGAGAGTATTTCTTCAACGCGCTTTTTTCTGCATGTTGATCTTTTACATGTATGTCCAGCTAACCCTCTTTTAAAAGAACATTCTTAACCTTTGACTGGGATTTTGAGGACAACGGCAGCATCTGCGGTTTTGACAGACTAACTTTGTTCCAATGGTTTTTTGGAACTTGTGTTTGGTATATTAACCATAGATGTGCTCACTCTTGTTTTTTTAATTCATACTGCGCTTAAGTCAGCCTGGTAGCACGTTATACAACTCTTGCTACATTACAGGGCATTGTATTAGCATGATGGTTGATAACTCAGCCAAGATCTATCAAAAAATCATTTGAAGTTACATCATCTGATTTTGGGAGCAAAGTGCTCTCTACCAAGCTACTGATGTAACTCACGCATACCAGAAATGAAGCAGAAGAATAAAATATTTTCATTCTCTGAGACCATTGAACTGCAGTATGTTTCCCTCCTTCCTGCTAGTACTAACCATATGAGGCTTTCACACACAACTATCCTGTTATGTTATAATTTCTACTCACATTGGGCAAAAATAGGATTCCCCAAACACAATTTTGCAATAAACACTGATTAAAGAATACAAAAAAATGACTGCCCAGGCATGCAATGTGCTTCTTGCCTCTGTATAAATCCTATGTGGATGCGGATGATTTGATTTGCTTTCCATATCAAAAGCAATGTCTTTCCTAAGGCAATATTAGAATAGTTTTTAATGATAACAGATTGTGTAGTGATGACTTTTTTATATAAATGTAATGATTTTTACCATAGGCTGCTCCTGTTTGAAAACTTAGATGAAATCAAATGGATGCTACCTAAATACCGCCCTCCCTATCCTAACTGTAGGTAAGTGTGATTTTGAAAATATACTCTCTTAATTGGACTGATCGCATCTGCTGAATGTAAGTGGTGACAAGTTTAAGAAAGAATAACATTTAAGGATTATTGCCTTAAATTAACAATCCACAACTTTGTAGTTTCAATTGCAGTTTATCTTGTTAAAGATAGTCAAAGTTAGTATTCAGAGATCCTTCTTACATTTTCCAGGGTCTCTCAGCCTTATTAATTCAAATCTTACTTTCAATGTATGCATGTAGCCAAGATAATTATTAGAAGGAGAGATCAAAGCAAGCATATTATAGTCCTATTCCATTTTCTGCTGATGTGAGTGATCTGCCTCTTCTTTGATGTTGTATGCTTCTACAGTGAAAGTACAGAGGATAAAAATACTACACCATGTAATCTGGCATTTATCCCATGAGAGCAGAATTCCAAATTGTGACACATGTCAAGAAGTTAAAAAAAAATAACTTAAAAGAGCCTTTGCTTTATACAGTGACATACTCTGCATTTAAACACCATCAAACATCATTTTCTATTACAAATTTAGTCCCCTTATATAAAATTCAAAGAATTTCTGTAACTTTAGTCAAAGAAAATGACAGCAATACTCATGAAATAGCTACTGTATTTACTAGTGGTTATGCTAAGACTGCAACTTATTTTCCTTATTTTAATTCAAACCAAATTCCTTTTTTTATTTTTGTCCTTAAAAAGCTGAAAGGAAGACAAAGTTAACATCTTCTACACAATTTGGTATCATGTCCAGCCATCTGTTTACTGAAACTGAGTTTTGCCACCCTTCGGAAAATGTTGATTATTATAGGTGCTGAATCCGGTACTGACGCACATTCAGGATTCTTCCTCAGAGTGAGGAAGGAAGATTTGTCCTATATTATCGTATATTTACAAGGTAATTGTCTCACATTTCTTGTCACAATTCTGTCATACTGACATATATATTGGAAACTGTACTCATAATATTTCTGCCTTTGTAACATAACACTGTATTATTTCTGCAGAAAGAATGTCAGTTACAACAGGATAACATTTGGCCTTCTTGGATTTACTTGGGAATGTTAGAGGTCTTTAATCAGTTTGAGAATATTTCCTCCATATTGAAATCAGTGAGAATTTTGTTATTATCTCCAGTGACTATATAGACATAAGAAAGTAATGCCTATTTCCTTATGTCTAGAGGGTGAAGTAGGCCAAATAAGAGCTTCCCATCTTCCCTTTTCTTCTTTCTCAACATTGTAATTCATTCCAAAAAAATTCCTTGTGAAGTTTGAAGAATGTCTTTCATTTTCTTATGACTGAGTGAGTTCTACAGGGAGCAGAAATAAAACTGTCAAAGCATGTGAAAAGAGAAAAAGCAGTTCACTAAAGACAACTGGAATAAGAAAGATCCAGAAATATCACCAAATACCCTCATTCCTATTCAGTCTTTGCAGTTATGAGATCTTTGTGTATTTTAGTTAAAACAGAGAAGGTAATGTATGGAAACTGAAACCTAGAATACTCTTCTTGCAGTTGTTGCTAAAAGTGTTTTGATCCCTTCACTTTATTGTTCAGGAAAATAACATTTTATTTCTGTTGCTTTCTACCAGAATTTCTGGGGTTTTGATAGTCTTTTTTTTTCCCCTAGAAAGTAAGGAAATAGTCTTACATGTTGCTTTTTGTAATGTAGAGCTTTTGCTATGGACTGAGGACCAAAATTCTAGCCCTGTAAAGCTGATCTATATTGCCAATTCAGGATTTCCCTAAACAAGACATTCAAAGGCAAGTATTACTGGTCCAGAATCCTCTTAAACTCCAAGTTGCACCTAGGTGGACATAAATATGAGGAACATTCCCTTTCATCTATGTCTGCCTTGAAGATTCCTCCAGATTCTCTCAGACTGCCACCTGGCACAGTGATATATACTCCTGCCACAGCCAGGCTTGACTGCTGCAAATCATAGGAATGAAACTTGCTGAAGAAAAATGAAAAGCTCAAGGTGGTTTAGAGTGCATCTGCTTTTCTGTTCAGCAATATGGGTGATATTGTTCTCCCTGCATAATGATCCCACTGAATCCAGAATTCAGATATGAAGAGTCTCTTGTGATTTACGATTAGAATGATCATCAAGTGGAAAGTAGGCTTTCTCCAAAATCAAAACTCTCACTGCGGTGTCTTCAGTTCTTCAGCTAATTTAATTTTTTTCTCAGAAATTCATTTCCAGATCCTGTATGTTAGTGAGGTGCCAGGCTGGGTACTCCAGCACTAGCTCACAGGTTCTAATTTCTTCAAAAGTCTGATTCATAGAAAACTGCTGAGACACAGGTCATTGTTCCATGCACCATTAGGTCATTTTCCTTGGAGTGAAGAGGACAAAGTACTCTAGACCACACAAGAGAATTCAGAAACTTTTAGAAATATTTTTGAAAAACTAACAGTGAAATGTTCTTGGAAATACATTCCAGAATTTTCCCTCTTAAACCAGTAAATTATAACCTGATTCAAAAGTACTACTTATTTTTTCTGAAAATTTAAACGTTCCCATGCAACAGGAATTCCAATTTCTCATTGATTCCACCTATGATTTTGCAAATTTCTTGTGTATTCAGATATGACTGCCCCAGGAATTCACGGAGAGAAGATTCCCAGGGTTTAGAGCAAGGAGCACTGGCAGCGCTTCCGTTTAGCTGCTCTGAAAGGCTCAACGAGGCTTTTGCTCCCTTGCTGTCTTGAGTATGGAAATACCAGCCAAGCAAAAGTCAGAGCTTCGTGGCTGTAATTCCCAGACTATTTTCAAAAGGATGATATTATACTAAGTTTTTCCTTTAATCTACAAACAATGTCTTATATTCATGTGTGCCCCCGTTCCAGCAATCCCCCTTATACAAAACCATGCGCTGCTGCACGAGGAGAGGCCTCTAAAGAGTGAACAGAGTCAAAGAGAAGAAGTGACAAAAATGCATTTGTTTGTCGCACTTCAGCTTTCTCCTTGGTGAGAGAGGTAAATTTCTGTTATCAGTGTGATAAGAAATGGCTTTTTCGTTTTACTGAAGTACTAGCTTTACTCTCAGAGCCAAAGCATGATAGTGCTCTCATGATCTGGCATTCCAGTAGCAAGTGAAAGGCACTTGTAAATGTTAGAGAACTACATGGGAGTAGCTTGCTGTCCTGTAAAAAGAACTAGATTATTGAGAAATGAACATGTTAAAGGTGGCAGATATTTATTTGGGAAACACTTTGTCTCAAGAAGCCTGAGAGGAAGGAAGGATGTGTAATGACAGTAACAGACTGCGTGGCATTTGAACAATTAGTTGCATAATTAAATTGTTCAGTCGAGGAGAAACACCTCCAAAATCCCTCTTTTATTAGGGAGTATCTCTACAGATTATTACCTCAGCTTTAGTGGTCCCTGCTCTCTGGCAAGCACCCAAATTCCATTGTCTTTTCAAGGCATGAGTCAGTGGAAAAAGGTGAAGCTGTGAACTCATGAACTCATGAAGGCATGAGTCAGTGGCATATACATGCCTCTGAATGGCTGAAATGAGGCTACAAGTACCCATGTGCAAGGTGTTGCACTTGTGGTGTGTACCTGGATAACAACTGCTAATTAATATATATAAAATTCTGGACTATCTGGATATTTAGAGGGCCCTTGGTGCTTTTCTCATTTTTGTTACCGAGAGCTACAGCCAGGTGACAGAAGGTGGGGTGCACACAGGAATAAACATTGCTATAAAAATATGTATTTCTTACTTTTCCTGAGTAAATGCCACTGATGCCTGCATAAATGGTGCATAAAGCTTTCATGGATCAGGCCTCAGGCTAGACATTTAAGTGGTCCCTACTGCATTCGTATACAAAGAGTTGCACAGTATATTAAGAGTTGTAATAAGAGAAAAATAGCTATAAAATATTAGCCTGATTTTACTTTTATTTTTATCATTCGCTGTCTTGCTTTATTTTTTTTTTAATAACAAGAAAGTCAGTAAAATATTACAAGGATGGAGAGAATGGAGGGGTAGTGGGTCAAAATGGGGAGGAATTTTAGGCTTTCCATAGTCATTGATTTTCCTGGAAGAAAGCTTAAGAGAGAAAATATCTGGGTCTGGGTTATACCGAATACATTTCACATACAGTCTTCCTAGTTATCAATTAATTCAACTTACTTCCTCATCAATTTTTCCCCCCCTTAGACCTGATGGTTTTATGACCTAGACCCAGGCAATACCCTTAGGCAGTCCATCTGATAATTGACACATTTTCTAACACAGTATAGTGATGCCCAAGTTAGTGCTTTCAGGCCATGACTTCAGCTTATTGGAGACTGCAACAGGGACTCCTTTTATCCCTCATACATCAGAATACACTGACAGCTCTCCCAAGCAGGGACGAGGCAGATCTCTCCCTCAGGAAAATGTATGCAAACACCTCCAGAACATTGTACTGGTTGCTAGGCATCACACTGGTGACATCTTTATGATAAACATGGTATGCAGAAGAAGGCCTAATAAAAGAATAACAAATTATTACATCCAGAGGGCAATTTTACAAGATTAACTGGTGTAATAAATTACTGCTATAGTCAGAGTACTGTGCTACCTTATAAGGTGTTTCACAACAGAGTCTAAATGAACCAGCCTATAAAAATAGAGAATGTTTCTCAGAAAATAATAAACTCATTCTTATATTTTTTTAATACTTGTCATGATACCTATGTGTGGTACTTGGCTTGCTGCATGGTAGCTTCAGGAAGTATTTGCTGTAAAATAAGGCTACATATGCGATTCATACCAAGATGTATTTGTTCATCACTGCTGGACATTCAGTACCACTTCAATCTACATTATAACAATTTGAACAAAAGCCCATAGCATTTTATTTATAAAACTATTTTCATACATAAAACATTACAAAGAAAATGCCAATAGCCAAATACCTTTCATACTAATTGTCTAATATTTTCTTTTCTGCATAATTTTTTAATACACGAAAAACACCTTTCACATTCCCCCTCCATTTCTTTGTTCCATTCTGCTTTCTCTTTTTTTAACTGCATGAATATTTCAAATTTGTCCGTCACTAATTTTATCTTTTTAATTATAAGTCTTGATATTTTAATTTAGAATGTTCTAACCCTTTTGTTTTAAAAACAGCTTTGTGGGGAAAAAGGATCCCTCATTTGAACCTTAACTGACAGAATACCCTGTGTATTGTCATACCCTACTTTTATACTAATATAGAGGTGAATTTCCATATACATTTCATTTTTAAATGAATGAGACATTTTCTTGTGGTTATTTCAGTCAAAATCCCAATTCCCACAACCCATAAAAGGAAGAGCCTGCATTTAGAGCTCAAAGGGCATGGATGTACAAAAGTTTATTGCAAACTGTCCTATGTTATTCTAACATAATACATTAATGGGATAATGTAGCTTCATATTTGCAAGCTGCAGTCTATTTGCAGCTGGCTATGAGGTCATATTCTTGCAGTTCCAACAATTTGATATAAATTCTTTCATAACTGAAGCCACTGATGTCTTCACTTGCAAAAAGACAGCTTTACATATATACAGAATAATATTCTACTGGGATGCTCAAAAAAAGCTGTAGCATTGTAAATGGTAAACACAGAGGAAGATGCAGAAATATTTGCGAAAGTACCAACAGGATAAATCTACTCTGGTAGTTATGTGGTTCCTCAGTCAGTATGCAAATTAAGTCACTTTCATAATTCTATTATTATCCATCTGCATAAGTGAAAGAGAAGTACAAGTGTTTTTATTAGTGGATTACCTGAGTCCACATACAGAGAAATAATCTGTAGCAGTACTGCATGCTGAACACAGATCTCCCTAATCTCCAGCAAAAATGTGAAGCAATGTCACAGTAGAGGCAATAAAGGGTGGTGCAAGAAGAAAACTTTGACAGAGGGAGGGGCTGAGCATGGTGCACATCTTTCAAGGCACTGCTAATAGGTGACACTCCGACGTCATCATTGGTGGGGATCAAGTAGAAGGTTCAAAGCGAGCTCTTTTCCTTCAGCAAACAAAAAGATGCCTTCAATGGGTGGAGGTCTTGGAAGAAGGCCAGGAGACAGTGTGCTGGAGACAAGGTGACACATAAGGGCTAAAACGAGAAACTGAGCCATGAGAAGAGACCAGTCAAGGTAGTGCTGGATGAGAGAGAGAGAGCAGGGTGAAAGCATGAGGGGAAAAAGACAAATCTAAAAAAAGACCTTGAAGTGTAGGGATTACCGTGAACCCTTGAACTTCATGAGACAATGTTCTTCTGCCTACAGATGGCTGAATGTATATATCTGTTCAATCTGGTCTGATAGTTATCGGTAGGACTTGTGCTATTTGTAAAAAAATGCCAAGAAAATGCAAGACTGGTAGGTAAATGTCAGACTCAACACAGTATAAAAGACAGAAAATAAAAGTGTTTCTGAATGGTAGCAACTTATGTTTTGTTTTAACAAAACATAAGTAGTGTTACAGTATTCCTCCATCCACCCAGAACCAGAATAAAATAAGTAAATATAAATTAAAAGCAAATATACAAATAAAAAAAAAGCAACCCAGAATTATTGAAAACTATTGCATTTCTTCTTACTTCTTGCAGATTTATAGTATTGAAAAATTTGACCAGGCAGTTTTTGAAAACTGAAGAGCTCTGGAAAGATGAGAGTGAACACTAGTACCATTTTTTTATTATTATTATTAATTGAGTGTAAGACTCAATGCCTTTCAAACACATTTCAAAAGATATTTTCACAGAGTGTTCTAATAACATATGGGTGTCACAAAAAGTTTGCTCCCATTCAGCTAGATGTAATAACAACTTATATACTAAGAGGAATGTTCAGTGTCCAAATGCAGAAATACTTGCACTCAGAATTCAACATTGTTAAGCTCATCTGTTAAAGTAGCCAAATAAGTAAAATTATAACAAATATCTCTGTAAGAAACATTAAATAATTTATTGTTCTTTAAACATCACCCTTACCCTCCAAATCAAAACTATACTTTAAGAAGTAATAGCTCTTTGGCTACAATTATTTCAGTGTATTCAGCATGAATACCTACTACTTAATTGAGTAGTGTTAGATGCTCTTTCATAGGTTTTATTTGATTTACTTATTTATGAGACAGAACTGAATAAGCCACAGTCAGGAAGACAAAAGCAACTGGATGGAGCAGTAAAGTGTTTTGTGCATGGGGATGTGGTAAATGCAACTTTTTGCTAAATACACAGTACTTGGAACCTAGTTCTAAGGAGTTATTTGCACAAGACTTTTATCTGAATGATATGAGTGGGAGAATATTCTTCATAATCAACAACCATTCAAGGGAAAATTGCACTTGGGAAAAAAATGTAGCTCATCAGCAACTTGCTTATCAACTCTACAGACAGATCCTTGCATGCAGAATCTTCTACATCAACGAACCCAGACAAGATATTTGGGAAGAAGCCAGTCTTTTACCCAGAGTTCCCCTAACCTACAGTGATAGAATGTAACTTATTTAATCAAATTTACTCTTCAATTAAATGCCATGCAAATAAGAGAGATGCTCCGAAGAAACTTCTTACAGGGTAAGTGGAAGCATTGGGTCAACACTGTTTCAGGGTTTTAATTTTCCATTGTTTATAGATTTTTATTGTAACTTTAAGAAAAAGAAGTAGCCAGTAATGTCTGCCTGCAATATTCAGTTGAGAAGAAGCCATATCTGCTGTTTAGAATTTTCTTTTTGGTCATTATAAAAAGGAGAAGAAAAGATCCAGCTGAGAGTCACAGAAAAGTCAAAGTAAGGCAATAATTATTTGTGACAAATGGTATCAGAGATGCACACAGTTCATACAGATATGTCATAAACTGATGAAGCTAGACTATTGAAAAGGCTTCTGGTGTCCTGGTGTTTTGAGAAGTCATCTGAATGTCAGTAACTATATGCTATCAGGTCAGTATCCATAACACAAAACAGAGGAGTAAATAAAAGTTCTCAGAGCATGAATAGATAACATCAAAATCTTCATATTGTATGTAATCATGGAGCATCTCAGGTTGTGTATAACCAGTTCTTAATACAAGTTACTGGCTTTCTAGAAACATATTTAATCACATATTACTTGAGCTTGCTATCCTGAATGGGAGATTAACACTCCTCAATATTGTACAAACAGATCCATTTTGTGGATGATACATTGTAGTATTTGATGTTCCCAAAAATGTATGCAGAAACTGGTTAAAAAAAAAAAGATTATGTAAATCTGCCACCTTGAAAATCTTCCCACTCCCATTAAGCCTACTCACATCTGACCACTCTCAGCTGAGATACAAGTCAGCGTTTTGAAATGAAAAATTGCATGAAACCATTCAAGTTAATGGGGTTATTTGTAACTTTTGGCTACTGCTATAATTTTGAGATTTTTAAAACACTGAAATCAGACAGACACTTCAGCTATCTCACTTGCCACTTAGTTTCTTACAGAATCATATGTATCTGCTGTGGGAGGAGAACAGCTGGAACACAGATGTCATTTTGTCAACAACAGAAAAAATGTCCAGTTATAATGTACTCCTGGAGCATTGTTGGGAAAAGCTATTGCTTGTATCTTCTCCAGGGCAATCTAGAACCTCACTACTTGTATTCATCCCTTCAGGGACAAGCAAAATCATTTTCCCAATAATCTGACCACAGTAAGGGAAGTCAGTGCACTGAGCATGAATAAACAGAGTTCTCTCGTGCCATTTAAGACGCTCAGGAGTATCTGAGACATTTGCATGAGACTTATACAGCACTATGTTGGATATTCAAATTTCCATTTTTGGCTGAGTCCTTGAAATAAATTGCTCTTCCATTGTGGGCCGCAACACTCGTTCCTTCTTAGAACCAAGAGAGAGACATGTTCTCTAACACATATGTATTATATTCCATGCACAAAGCTTAATAATGTTTTATACAATAACATAACTGGGATTAATGAGTGTTAGAACTGGCCTTCAGCTATGACTGTGATCATCATTCTGTTTCATGGCTCTGAAGACAACCAACAGCCCTGTCTGTCCCTATCAAGACTCCCCTGGTCTTCCTCCGACCCTGCCCCATAGCCCAGAACCCTGTTTCAGCCCAGTCTAGAGCCCTCAGTCCTGTCCCTGGCTCATCCTAAACACCTTCCTGTATTTCTCCCATTGAACGTGGAACTGGCTTATTCCTCTAGCTGGCTGGTCAGTTCTCCCACAACGTTCTGCACCGATGAATTTGAACAGACTGATTTCACCACCTTGCTCTACCATTCGAAACACAGTGACACAGTCACTTCCCAACTGTCTCCTGCAAATGAGAACCCACTCTGAAACTGGATCATCATCATGCCAGCTGAATTATTCAGCCAGGTATAAGGAACAAGTAAGGAGTGGGATGCTCAGGTTAGATGAGGACTATGTTTCACTAGCTCCTAACCACCAAAAAGAAAATGATTAAAAGGTCATATAAGTATCAAAGGCCTCTGCTACTGTAACCATTATTTTCAAAATTGCATTTTTTTCTGTTCCTCTTATTCTGTTTTAGAAATCAAGGTTAACAGACCCATAAAAATAATCAATTAATTCTGTGGTGTTATTTATTTTGTTTTATCTCTCTCATATATACTTTTGTCCTGGGTGTTTTATATATTTTTATCATAACCGGGCTTTGCACACCATCTGTATGTTACTCTTGTACTTTGAGAGACATCTGAGGATGTCATTTTTCCTGTTAGTTGTGTGAGATAGCTGAGGCAAAATATCTCTAGGGTTTGGGTTTTTTCCTTTTTCAGTTAGACATTTGCAAACACTTTTTCAGAGGCTGATTTAAATATTCTCTTTTTCAATTGGCCTGAGGGTAATACATGGATGAGTGTGTCTATGCTTAATGTTTCTTCCTCTAGAAATTCTGTGGATTCTCACAGACAGGGAACAAAGTCTATTGTCAGGATCAAATTTTCAGATTTCCAGTAAAAAATTTTAACATGAACTAGATTACAGTTAAGGAAACAACTCAGCAAATAAAGTTTGCTTCGGGGTATTTGCTAATTAGTTACTGTGAAAATGTAAGGACTGTTTACTAGAGATATTTTGAAAGTGTCAAGGATGTCTTTAGTCAACTATTAGTAAAGAAGGATCAGGCAGCATCATTCAATGCAAATAAATGACATGGTTATACACAATTATACTTATTTTGAGAAATGGCTAGAAAGTACTACAGAATTTTATAGACTTCTCAGTTTGTGACTGTGTTATGGTGGTTACTTAAGAACTCAAAACCTTGTGTGATTTTTACAGTATTACATCAGTTTGTTCAGGATGATCAAAATAAGGAACTGGTAAAACGGGTTGAAGAGGAATATTATTCTTTACTGGTTCACTTAGCACATTCTTCATCAAGTACGTTGATTAGAAAGTTAGGTGTCTTGTTCTCTCTCTGTGTGGTTTGCTGGCTGGCGGGTGGGCACCTCTTACCTTTAGGAGCTAAGCTCCTCAGGAGCCCCGCTGGTGGCAGGTGCTCCTAGAGACACTTGTTTACTCAGTGTCATCACAGGTCACTTCCTAGACACTGATCTCATTTACCACCCACTAGACTGGTTTATAGAATTAAAAGCCTGCTATTCTGGGATCAGTCACGGTTACATCTTCATTACTCCTCAGATTCTCAGGGTTTCCAGGCCCATACGTGACCATGAGGCATGCAGATGCCTCTGTGCTTCCAAGACGACTTAGTGAAAAAAAAAGATTGCCTTGAATTAGAAGAAAATATGTCCAAAAATGTATAATATTTCAATAGACTTACATTTCAATATCCTCACCAAATTTGATAAAAAATACTGATTCCTATCCATGAACAAAAAGATTGTGCTCATCCTTAATCAGCTTATTTGATAAAGAAAACACAACATAGACTTTATGAATTATTTCATACTTTGTGTAGCCAAAGATATCTTCATTTATGTTAGACAAAGTTCTTGGAAAGTACTGTATCAAAATGTTCTTACCGTAATTTCAATGTTTATCATCAAATGCATATATTAGTTTTAGCTATTTGGAATTAACTATCTTACAACAAGAACATGAAGTATTAGTCTGAGAGTAACAGGTCACAGATAAAAATGTCACACAGCATTTCCATAATTGCTGAAAATTTGGAATAAACTCGAGAGGAAAAGATTTGATTGCAAAAGATCACAGGTGGGACCACAGAAAACCACAGCTACTTGTTTAGATACTAGTATGTGGCTTAGGAATGGAGTTGATGCTGCTGTTTGAGATTAGGCATCTTAAAATCATATCATCTTGTTAAATTGCCACATGGAAAAAAAGAAATCAGTTTCCAACCACCTTCATGTGTACAATACAATGTAGAAATTCTGCTGGTGTGTTATTAAGGAAAAAAAAACTATGAAGTACAATGGACCCAAGAATAGCTTTGCAAAATCTGCAGCATCATTCTCTAGGCAATATTTAATAAAACTATAAATTCAGAGCATCAGTGCAAAAATGCCCTTGTTTTCCTGTTAGTGAATTTTATAAAGTGTGTAACTGAAATAATGAGCCCAGACTGTTCTGCAAAATTTGTCCCATACATCAAACAGTAAAAATATTTAAATGACATTACTAAAGGCCTTAACAAGTAATTTGACATGGAATAATCTAAGCTCTGACAAAAAGAGAATCTGAAAAACTGTTTTCTTTGTAAGCCATTCTCCCCAGGTATTTTATTGTGTGCTTCTAGACTACATATCAGAGGCATCTACTACTGTCCATGTTGGAGGACTCAGGAATGGAATTAATGGATCACTAGTCTAATTTGGGATGGTAATACTTCTGCTACATGGACAGCTTTTGATAAAAAAACATTTTACATATCCCTGGCATTTAATGTCCTCCTGTCTGCGAGAGTGTGTGATTGTCCCTCAAAATAATTGTATTCAACTTGTG
This sequence comes from Dromococcyx pavoninus, assembly GCA_033558185.1. NCBI lineage: Eukaryota > Metazoa > Chordata > Aves > Cuculiformes > Neomorphidae > Dromococcyx > Dromococcyx pavoninus. The sequence goes on from JAUMJL010000025.1 coordinate 3,204,688, forward strand.
TAAGTTCAAATGCATAAAACTATCTATTTTTTCCTTGGTGGCAAGAATTTGAAACTCCTACCCTGGAAGCTAGTGTATGAAGCCATTCTTTTCCTTCTTTTGTAGTTCTTAGGACAGCTTTTTTTTTTCCTCCAGACAGAGTCAAACATCTAAGTTTCTGTTGTATGGGAATCACTTCTTTTCTGATGCACCAGTACAAGTGCACAGCCCAGTGTTGGACTCAGCACAGCCTGTCACAACAGAGACAGAGGTTAAACAAGGAGGTTTATTCAGTTCTGTTGGGGAAGAAACACATCCATTAACAACTTAGAGGTTTAAAGCAGTCAAAAGGCCCATTTCAAGAATAAGAGTGTCAGTTTTCACAATATTGAACTCGGCAGGTACACAAAGAGTGTCATGTGTCACCACTGCAATATGATAGCCAAGTGCAGGGGTTGCTTCCTTCAAGTCTCCTAAAGTAGTTCAGGCTTCAGACCCTTTGAAAATATTGCAGATGCAGGCAGAATTGACACAACTGAACGAGTGTCTGGTGAACTAAGAGTAGTTCAGTAAAGTGAGGCTGTCCTCCAGGGAACAAGTGTCCCAGGGTGCAAGTGTCATTGTAGAAACTTATTTCAGGAACAAAACAAGCTGAACTGCATTTATCTACGCTCAATTCTAAGACTGGGAGTGGAGGACTAGGAGTCAATCACATTCTTACCAGTGAAACAAAAGCTGTATTTCAGTTTGCCAGGCTCTTAGAAACTTTCATGGCAAAGAAATCATAAGACAGTGGCCAGCATTTGCTTTTTTAAATTAAATTCCTTTCAGAGAAGATGCAGAAGCAAAATACTAACCACTTTATAAAATCTTATTTGAATAGTGGGAGAAACAAAGCAGATGAAAGGAAAATTAGGAGGAGAGTGGAGAAAAAGAGAAAAGAGAAACAGAGGGTTACAGCAAAGGTTATAGTGAGAGGAGAGGGTGGAAGAAGGTAGGATGGAAAAGGGGGCTTTAGGACTAGGAGGATCCTCAGAAATGCTCTACACATTTCATTTGATATTCTGAGCTATCTATTTTGACATGCTGTGGTGACAATCATGCTACCTGTTCAATATTCTCTTTACTGATCAAGAAATAACATCAAGCAGAATGTTAGTCATATTTGCAGCCATTAGATTTATTTTTTCCTTTAAAAATAAATCTGCTTTGAAGCACATTTCACATTAGCATTGGTCAATCTGCAAATTACTGCAAAGAATCTCAGTTTAGGCAATAATCAGCACCTCTCAAAAATATTGAATGTCAAGAAATCTTTCAGAAAATTATATAACCATTCAAATTTGTTTGGGCAGCACAATCCTTTTGTTTTTTTGGTCAGACTTTCCCCAGCCAGTTTTCACTTACCTTCTTTTTCTGTGCTTCCTGTGGTCTTTTTGGTTTGTGTTTAAAAATATTATGAAATTTGTGAAAGTCTGTAAAGCCTATATCAAAGTCCTCATTTGTCCTTCTCTTTCTCTGGCTTACTCACCTCCCTACAACTCACTTCAAACCCCTAATCTCTTCAGATCATAGAAGAAATATTTCCTATCTTCTTGGTAAATTTACCAGCTGCATGGGTTCACACTCCACATGATCTTGTTGCTGGTATGCACATATGAGTGACAGTGACACCCTGTGAGCCTTAACAGATACGTGTGGTACAAGCTCTCTTTCTTGATGCATCAGGGTCGAGGTAATTGTGATCCCATGAATTCACAGGCTGTCATTTGTTAATACCAGAATGAATATCTGGGGCTGTTTTATCTATATATTTATTTTATGAGAGCTCTGTAAATCTAATATGCAAATTTTCTCAGGTTAGATTTCGAAAAGCAATTTCTACTACTAGCATCAAAGTTTCAGAAGAACTCTCCTTTAAAATATTTGAATAAAATTGTCAGTGATGCTGATTTCTTCTAAAATTGCAGCCATTGTCATTAGGCAGTTAAGCTGGAACTCTTTGGCTCCAAGCTCTTTTGGAAATCCATTCCAAAAACATATCTATATTTTCAGTGCTGTGTTACCTTATTTTATTTTTTATCATGTTGCTAGTGAATACCATTGTTATTACTCTGCTCGTACCAAAGCATTTTTATATATTCTACATTTTGATTAGAATACTTTTGGCCTAATTAGAAATGTGAAATCAGGATGGATGATAACAACCCTAGAACTACACTTCAAACACTGTTACAGGCATTTCAAGAAGGGGTCAGAGAAATAAACTACAGCTCATTAGCCTGAGGCTATGAGTGGTCTACCAACCATACAGAAAATTGGCAGCCCTTCTGTCTTTTGTCCTCAAGGAGCCTGTGTATTAAACTAATTGTTTAATATAGCAAACAGACTGGCAGTCCAGTCAGACTGTTGCACGTGTAAAATAATGGGGTTATTTGGATTTCATTGAAATGCTATCCATATACATTTTACAAATGTGCAAGCACTTACATGCTTCATAGAAAATCTTCAATACTGGCCTGAGATTTTAAAGGAGCCTCTCTAGCGTAAACTGCCTAGTTAGAGAAAAAAAATGTATGCATACTATCCGTGAAAGAGAAATAAGTTTAAATTCGTGTTGAAATACTATTTTGTTGGCTAAGTCTTCGTAAGTTTAGAGTTGACAACATTCTGAAGAAGCATACTTCAATGTTTGGAATAGTAGTGAAAATTCTTATTGTGTTCTTTATTCTATGGTACACTTTTCTACTTCCTGTGCATATATATATAAAGACTGTGACATTCTTCTCACTTCTAAAATTACAGTTTTTGAAGTTAACAGCTTTTGTGTTGGTCAAAAATTGCTGAGTGAGTTTTGTTCAAAACTAACTAATATTATCCCTTCCTGTTCTCATTAAAAACTGGTGATGAAGCATAATTACTTTGTTGGTGACAATGAAAATGATTTTTTTCTGCTTCCTGATTGGAATTTTTAGATTATACCAATCCACTCTCTACATCCTTTTTGAGATATAATATAAAATTACCATAACAAAGGAGAACACTGTATGCACAGAGAACATTGCTATAAGAAGAAATCTAAAACAGCGTATAAAACAATCTGTAACTGGAGAGGACTGGGAGTTACGGGAATGAAGGAAATAGGGCAATTAATGTTATCTAACTTTACTTATAAAAAGAGAGACCTATAGTCTAATTTAATTGTCTATTATCCTACATCTCCAAACCAAAATAGTTGCTTCACTTTATATGAAGGGCCAGCGGATTTTTGTTATTGAATTGACTTGTTTGTGCCGTGTTAACATTAAAAAAACCCAAAATATGTGAAGTAGAAATTGCTCATATCTTCTGTGCATAAATTTAAGATGAGCTATTCTCTACAGAAGACATTTGCCGCCCTCCAGTCAGTCAGTTCCAAATTTCTAGAATCAGTAGGTTCTTAGCGATATTTCTTAGACAAAGAGTATGTTCAATACTATATGATTTAGAATAGGTGACTTGAATTGGTTACTATCTTTTCAGATACTTAAAACCTTTCAAAATATCATATTCTGAATTCAGACCTTCCCCCCACCCTAAGTTAGACATTTAGTAGTTTTTATGTTAAAACAAAAAACAAGCAAACAAAAAAGAATAGTTAGCTTTGAGTTATGAAAAATTAAAGAATTGCTAGTGTTTTAGAAAAAAGTTTTAAAAACACAAACTGGAAAAAATACCCACAACTCATAGGTTTGCAACACAGATAAAGATTACAAGATTTAAAAAGTATACATTTAATTGCATTATATCACTGAGAAAAATCGATTTTAGTGGGACTATTCATCTTCTTAAGGTTAAGTGAATGGTTTTTTTTATGGCTTAAGCATGCAATGATCAGAGCTAATAGGACTGAACTTCTGTTGCTTCTCCATTGTTCCCCCCCCCCCAAGCAAATGAAACTTTAAGACCTCTGCAGATTTCTCTAGTGCTTGTCAATAACTTCCATTCTAGAGAAATCCTTGTTTCTTCTTTATATGCCATATTCAATGATCACACAGAAATGGGTGCTGCAATACATTTAATTGTGTTCCAAACAGCTAAGTCATAACTTCAATCAAATTAAAGGCAAAATTCTACTGCTATCAATAACTGAAGAATTTGTATTTAAACAAAATCAAAGGCAAGAAGCAGCAGGGGAGGTTGCCATCACATTCTCTTCAATCTTTAGTTGTGTTGGAATTTTATATTTACTGTATTTTCATTTTTTATTTTTAATTGGAAAAACACATCCATATGATGGGAATGGAGAGATACAGTTGTTTAATTTAAATCTTTCCAAGATTATGATTCAAAGAAAACTGGATTATTGCTTTAAGGTCAAAATTCTTTTTAACTGCTCTTAGAAAAATTCCGTTGTAGTTATAACAAAAAATCCATTATGTTTCAGATTTTTTTCTCAACATCATATAATCTCGAGCTGAAGCTGGCATTAACAAATAGACAAATTAAGTAACCACACAACTATGAACTGTTGTCCCAAATATTTATATAGACCTCTTGATACCTTCTAATTTAGTGTATGAATAGGAGTTCTGAGAAAACACATAAAACAGCTGGTGAAAAGAAAGCTATCAAATATAGTGGCCTTTATTTTCAAATTCAGTCTTTCTACACCACATTGATAAGGCTAAAGGATGGCTTAATATGATGTGAGTTTGAAAAAGTCTCTTTATACATTATCTAACTTCTGCTTGCACTTAAATAGACATACTGCACATAACAATAAATGAAAACAAAATGACATTTTAGAAGAATAGAAACAGTCTTCCAAAACCAGTGTAATTTTTCTGAAGAGCTACAATCATATAGGCAAATTCTACATTCCTTTCCTTAATGCAGAGGATGTCCAGAGTCATCAAAGTATTTAAAATCCCTCGATCAGCTAGGACCACCAAAAGGGAAAGATAACACTGCCAGGTTTCTCTAACATGATGTTTTAATCCAAGACATGGCTTATGGGTGCTTGTAAAGTATTGCTAAGCAACCTAAGCTTTATTTAGTAAAACCAAAAGCCAAGAAAATGGCCCAGAAATCCTCCATTCAAGAGTACATCAGAGATCTAAATTTTCCACAGAATATTCAATTATTACTGAGAAGTTTCAAGTGAATACACCTTATAAAATCTCATTACTAAACCTGTTGCAAGCTCTTAAATACTGAATTATTTTCCTCACACTAGTTTAGACAGAAGAGGAAAAGAGTTAGCAAACCCTGATGTTGTCAAGTAGGTTGCTTCTCATTTTATCTGTTTCCCTCCCTGAGAGTACAACAGAAACAATTAACTAGATTTTGATTAAATGCTTGAAAATTCACCAGCTGATTTTTTTCAGTCACTTATGTTTGATTCTTGACCTGGATTTAGCAAGGAATGTAGACAATAGTAAAGTGTTTTTCCCAGTTAAGTTGAATCTGTAATATATTTATGAAAATGGCAAAGATTATCTATAGAAATCTGGATTTAAAGTGATTATCCATTTCCCCAAACCCCTTTTCTCTTTTTTTTACTGCATTAAACCAACTTAATTATCAAGAAAATAGGAAGATATCAGTATGGTTTGACTCAACTGAGAAACATATGGGGTTCACCACAGACCAGTAAATTCATCTCAACTCTAGCCTCAAGCAAGTCTGATTTTCCCAACCTGGTCATCCTCTCATATATTGTTTATTATGCTTGAGCACAGTTCATAGTTGAGACACAATCAAAAAGTTCAGAGCCATTGATATATGTCTTCTGTGAGCCTTTTCCAAAACATCTTATCACCTTTTAGTTTGCAATAGGCTAGTCTTGTAGGACCAGGCAGATTTTACTGCAATGAATCAATTCACAAATGCCTGTCCTTGCACAAAACAGAAGTCACAAACCGCTGCAGAGTTCAGAAAAGGAAATCATTCAATTTTATCTTATACTTGTATCTCCAAAAGATAGTCTCTATGCTTTCATTTCTTTGTAGTGAGTTTGAAACCAATGAGAAAACAAATGAGAAAACAAATGATGAAACACCGAGAACAGCAAAAACGTTTTCACTAGTAAACTGTGCAAACATGGCATAGAAATCATAGAGGGAGTGTGCAGAGTGCCTGTAATACCAACATATCTTTTTCTTACAAAGTATATTATATCACCAGAGGGACACCTTAAAATGAAACCTTTCAAAGTTTTCAGATATTTCAGTGGCATGCACATTTATAGCTATCAATTACACACAGAAATTATGGATAGAATGCAATTGGAAGTGAAAATCTAAAAAGTCTGTCCTGATCTAAGAAGACAGTCCGATGCAAAGCATCATCTCCCAAAGGCCCTTCTGTCTATGTAGTTTTGAAACATGCACTAAAACAGCTGCCAAACCTGGCTTTTAAATGGAGGCTACAGAAAAGGTGTTCTGCATTTTCAGTGCATGCCACTTTACAAAGGGAAGAAGTGCTGTCTGGCTGCCATATAGTCAGGCAAAAGGGTGCCAGCTTGCAAGCGATTAGAATAATGAAACTGGAAAGGATTAGCCACATTATCCAAACATGAAGCAATAGGCTAGTCAAACTAATCCCTGAGGAATAGTTAAAGGAAACAAATGACATGATAGACTTAGGGTTACTTCTCAGTAAGACAGCATTAGAACATATGGTACTTGCACTTATGTTATGCTTGCATATTTTCTGAAAGCGTATGCAATCAGGGAGAAGGTAAACTGACGTGTCTGTATAACAATATTGAGCCAGATTCTGCATGTCTTATCTCACTTTTAAAAATAATTAAAGTTTTATTAGACTGACTGATATTAATGGAATACCCACATCCTGTGGAGCCCTTAATTGCAGGAAAAGAAGGGTAATGATCCAGGTTTTAATATGACTGTGTCTATTGTGCCCTGTTGGATGGATTCATTATGCAGTGAGTGCAATTTTTCCCTTGTTATTTAACTATTTTGGAAGTGTAAGAAGTAACTCCAATGCTCATTGCAACATTTGTATTTTAGAAGGATAAATTAGCCCCAAACATTTTTTCTTTTATAAAAACTTATCACATATGAAAATGATGCCCCAGTTCTGTCTTAACATATTGTCAAATTTCTATCCGTACTGGAATATGAGTAACAAATTATTGCTAGACTGATTAACATTAAAATCAGTTGAAAACAATGCATTTGTTAGCTAGTTATAGAAGACCTAATTCAAAGTCCACTAGTGTCAAAGAGAATCTTTCCAAATTCATATCAAGGCTAAAACTGGTAACACAAAATAAAGGCGAGGGCTGTATTCTCATTGAAATTACTATGCATAAGTAGAGGGACTTAGATCAAAGGCAAAGAGAAACTAAGCTGCTACTAATTATCTTTTTGATGACTTCAGGCTGCACCACAGGTATGGGCTTTTAACTGGGAGTGAGACGGGCCCTGGATGAGCTGTAGACCTTTACTTAACAGAATCCTTGCCTAATCCAACTCACACACATGCACTCACCTCATACAAGCTAGCTTAAATGCCATTTTTCTCTCCCTTCAAGCCAAGCATAATAAATACCCCATTATACAGTTCTTGACTTTAGAGCAAAGTCTCAGGGAAAGCCAAGTACCAAGTACCACAGTACCAGAGACAGTTCAGTCTTTTACAGTGTTTCTGACTAGTAAGTAACATGTGCTTCAGAGCATGTTGAAGTCTTTCTGTGAATGATTAAGAATTAATTTCCCTATGAAGTTTCCTAACCATGAAGCTTGAGGGTGTACAATTGTGCCATATTTTTCTCTATTTTAGTGAGATGCTCAGTATTCTCATTGTTCATATTCAAATTTCATCTTGTTAAAGATCCAGTAATCAATTGGCTTCAATAACATCCTTTGACAATGATTTCCCCAGGTTAATTGTGTGTGCTATCTAAAAAGTATTTACTTTCACTTTTTATCAGCTGCTCGATAAAAGTATTTTTTGAAACCTTTTTAGAAGAGCTGAATTTGGGAAGACCTTATCAGGTACTGAAGGAGTGTAATCACCCATTCCTAACCAAGTGATATATTAGATCATTTATTTGTGGCAAGACAGACATTTCAATAGTACTTATTGTTTCCCATAATGAAAGGTTTAAATCTTCCTTTAGGTTCCTCTGAAATTTAATTTTTGTTGATGGAGACAAGCCAGTTTGTGCAAGACTTTTTTTTTTTATGTCAGGGTTTCAGAAGTCCCAAACTATTAATTATATTTTTCCACTCTATAACTCTATGTTGTGAAAAAAGGAGGCGGAGGAAATCAAATACAATAGGAACTTTCACACACTTCACCTTTAAAAACAATAAATTCCATCCTTTTAGCAAGATTATTTACTGAGCTGCTATTTAGTCACTGAAAAGCGATTTTGTCATACACAGTACACCACTCATGAAAACTGCATCCTATTGTCTTACTGTATTTGCATTTGGCAGAATGTAAGTGACAAATTTATCTCCCTGGCCAAGTTAACCCTAGAAATACCCTTTATAGCTAAGCTTCCATGAACAGCATGTGCTAAGCCTGAGTGACTTTTTTGTGAATTCCTTTCTACCTATATTTAAGCAGCTTTGTCTTTTTTTTTTTCCAGAGTATTATTTACTTTAGTTAAGAAGACTACTGTGTTAGCAAAATACTTTTATGGTCAGTAGAATATATTTATATTTCATCCAAATTGTTAATATAATTGATACTTAGTAATAAAAGTCTTTATTCTGCAGTCTTCCCTTAGATAGCATTGACATATCAAACAGTACATCTTAAATGGTTGTAACACCATACTTGCTTCCTTCTGTTCAGTTTTCAGTTCAGGAAAACCTGGGCTTTCTCTCCTCATCTGCAATGCATTCTGAGGTCATGGACAAAGGCCTGAACAAAATTTTCTCTGAGAATATGAGTAATAATTTATGATTTTTGTCTTCAAAAATGTTGTTTCATAAAAGTGATAGACAATGAAACATTAATCCACCAAGATGACTCTAGGTTATTTTCCAGCAGCCAAACTACTCTATGGAAAAATGGCTCTTGGTTCTCTGGAGAAGTTGCCTGATTTTTCAAATACAGTGTATTCATCAGCAAGCTGGCAATTTCACAATGTGAGTTATGAATAGGAAATTATTCCGAAAATACTATTGAAATATTCAGAAGCTGCTACTCATTCGGTTGCACTAATGCTTCAGATCTGGAAGGCAAAGCAAGTTGACTCCAAAACTTTAAAAAGAAATCTAATAATACATAAACTAATCTCATGATTTGGAGACACAAACGGTGATTTTTACACCATTTAGTCTGGCAGTGCTGCCTTTGTGTATAATGGACAAGGGAGCAGGTGTTTGAGAAGATTGCAAACAGCAATATTTTTTTTTCCACCTGAAGGGAGAGTGGTTTATTCAGAGAAGACTGCCTGGGTAATTCCTCATAAAATTTCATAAAAGTTTTTATTCCCTAAAGAACCGGTTTTATTCACAATTCAATACTGGGGATGAATGACTCAGTGCTGCACACAAACTGCAGAGGATCAGGAAATTCGCTCATGAGTTACCGCCTCTAAAAAGTTTGCCAGGACCACTTTAGCCCAAAAGAATGTACATTTGTGTCTACTTGCACATAGACAGTTATTTACATGTACGTGACTCAACTTGAGTCTTTATAGCAGGTTTTCCCAGGACTGCATTCTACCCTCTCTGTGTCCTCTCCCACTTATTATTTTGCTCAGTTTTACAATGTGACATGCAGAGATGAACAAGATAACTCTACACAAACCAATGCAACAGGCTTGAAATACAGAAATAATTAACCTAGGCATAGTATTATTTTGATAGGATTTCTGGATTCAAACCTACTTCTTCCCCTTGGTATTCCGTGCTACACAGAGGTACTTTTAGTACCTGGGTGTGACAATATACAACACTATCACTGCCATCCTCTGCTGTTTCTTTGCCTGACCTTTCATAAAAAGAAAAGATGAACATAGGTTGCAGTAGTTACTTGTCGAGCTCTGGCACAGTGCCTGACTCCTCTCTCTCCCTGTAAGTAAAGAGCGTAGTTGCATCCTTCTATCAGATGGAAACATTGTGACTTGTTTTCCCAGGTAGTGAACTATTATAAAGTTGCTTTCTACCAACTCTACTAGACAAGCTCAGCTGTTCAGCTGGCAGAGTGGTAATACTGAGCACCTTTGAGTCCTTCCACTCTCATTGCTTTTAGCCGTAGACCTCGACTGGAGTGATCTACTGAACCAACAGGGCATGTTAGGGCAAGTGAACTGCCTCTTTGTCCTACCAAACATTGTGCATTGAAGTATGGAAGTGACACAGTACTGTCCACAGTGCACTTTGTCAGTTATTAAAGGAAACACTTCCCCATTCCATGTCAGCTTTTCATGCTAACCAGAATAATGAATTTGAAGCAGTGAACTTCCTCTGATGTTGACACCAAGCACATAAAAGAGGACACTTACTTACTCATAACAAGGCAGTACTGGTCTTCTTTGGGTCCCTAATTCTTTTATTGACATACTCTGCTTAGGTGCCTGGTGAAAGCAGGTATAATTCCGTGAAAACTAGATATGTTGCCAGAGCGTTGCAACTTCATGTTCAGCCACATTCAGAAGGCTTCATAAATTTTTCTAATACTGTATCACATGATCATAGCAAATTTAGTTGCACATAGAGTAAGCAGTACTCATAGATATGTGTCTAATAAAACAAATTAACACCATTACTACCTCCTATGTCTCACACTTCTTGTTTTAATTTTATACCTTAATTCCTTTCTGAAAGCTAGGAAGAAACAATCTCTTTGCCTTTTACATAAAATCTGAAAGTCATGTAAGAGTCACAATTTACCTTCAAGTAGTATATTCATTCACTTCACTGACAGTGACAAGCATCTTACGTGTATTTTGTATATCATGTCTATGTACTATACTAAAACAGACATACTATTTCTATGCAGGGAATAGGGCAGGCTTTCTAAAAGGTAAATATTAGGTGAATTTCTGGAGATGTTAATAATGTTTCCTTGCTGTAGTGGCATTCAGTTACTTATGTCATAAGCTAAGTTACTACAAATTGGTATAAAAAGTCTCCTGAAAAAGATAAGTTTGTATCCTGATGTTGTCATTTACAAGCTATTTTAGACTAGCTTCACATATAAGAGACTGCTTCATAGTACTTTGAATAGGTAATGCTTTAACATGTGCAATCTTTTTCTTCAGTAGCTTTTAATACATGGGAACAAGCATTACCTGTTATTATAGGTAACACAGAAAATGATGCCGATACTTAAGACCGACTAACAATAAAATTCTTCCTTGTTATACTGTCAGACTTGAAATGTTCAGGATGAAGTTTCTCATGTCAGGCAGTTGCCTCAGGTTGCATATTTTGGGAAAATTTCAGATTTGTACAGCCATTTCCGAAAAAGAAGTTCACAAAAAAGATCTACTGTTTCACACAGTAAAACTTTTCACTGGAACAAGATGTCCAATGACTACCAGGGAGCACAGCAATGGGAAGTCAGGAAAAATACAGTTTGTACACCAAGTACAATCATACTGGCTAATGTAGACACTTTTGGTGCTGCTGTGGAGTGTCCTTGTACATCTGGTCTTTCAGTTGCCTGACTATGAGATCTCTTCAGAGTGAAGTGTGACGCCTGTTTGGCTCAAAGGCTCTCCTTTTCAGTGGGAGCAAAAATTGTGAGCTGAAACAGCCGGTATGTGCCCATTGGGGAGTAGGTGGAGGGGGATGCTTTGTGACGGGAGTCAAGCTGTGGGCTGTGGGTGAAGGGCTATCTGGCAGGGCAGTGCCACACCAATGAAGTGCCGTTCCACCATACCCAACAAGTAGACAAGGGCAGGGCTGGGACTGAGATCAGCTTCAGCCCAGGGATAATAGCCAGGATCCCAGTAATGGACCAGGTTCAGAGTCACGCCAGAAAGAAAGCTCTTTGGGGTGTACAAAGCTTGGCACATGCACAGTTATTGACCCAGGGTGACGGCTGGAGATCAAAACCAGCTCCAGGCAGAGCAAGGAGCCTCTGAAAAGGCACAAGGCCCCCTCAAAGCTTTTCCTACCCCTAGCTCTGACCAAGGCATTGGAGCTGGCCTCAAGCATGGGCAGCCAAAGGCCTTGGAAGGGAAAAGAGGCCACAAATTCAACAGGTGCACTCACCGCCCTGCCAGTGTCCTACCTTAACCCCAAAGTGGAGATGAGTATGACCACCAGTCTCTCAGCCACATCTAGGAGCTTGGAAATCTTCCAGTGTCACTCACAAGAGCCTCCTCAAGCTGTAGTGCTTTAACGAGCCCGCTCTCAGGCTTCCCTTGTTTTTAGGTGCTGCATGGGGCTTTTCCCATTCCACTCCTTTCACCCTTACAAGAGCACCAACACAAGCTTCTCCAGCGTACGTCATTTCATCCCCCAGTGTTAGAAGCTGAGTTTAGCTACCTGTAGTTATCTGTTCTGCCTGCCATGAACATGGAGTATCATAGTCTCGCATTCTGTTCTGAGTAAATATCACAAAATCTACCCACAAAATAATGTTTCTTTTTCACATAGGGTGAGGCAAAAAAATGACCTTGTTGAAGAAGCTGGAGAGCATGTAAAAATTAGGCTGAGATTTGAAGAAAGGAAAAGATTGTTTTATGGGTAAGACAAATGTCTCCTAGAAAATTGTCTGTATGGCTATAGGTCATTTCCACTTTTTAGCATTGACTGCTGAAGGTGCTCTTCATTTTCCTTGTAACATATTTGGCAGCTTTCGCATTTGCTGTAGAATTTGGTCTCACATACGTAACTGCAGCCAATTGAAACCCTGTAAATAAGATGTTTTAAAAGCATGTAAAAAGTGCTATAAAACACTAAATGTCCTAGGAAATTGGGATCTAAGTATTACGTTCTGGAACCCAAAGTTATAAACATTTGGGTCTTTGACCTAACGCCTCTGTAATTTAATTTTCTTTCTGTAAAAATGGATAAAAGTAATACCACTCCATACAAACACCCGTAAAACTTAATCATTTTAGATTTGTGGAATACTGAAAAATATTTTTAGGATGTACATAGCAAAATTTCTAATTCTCTACTTGACGGTAGCTTAAGTGACAGGATACTGATAAGATGGTGTATCACATACTGAAAGTAAAAGAACTTTTGAATGGACAAAAGACTAAGTGGACATAAGGCAGCCTGGTGGAAGTGAACTAGAAAACTGTACATAATAATACAGACCTATCTCCCAGTCTGTGCAATCCCCTGCCTTTAGTCAGAGTGGAAGAAGATATATTTGTGAGAGGGAAAGGCACAAATTTGTGACCAAAACGCACATTTCTGTTCAAGGCTGAGAGAGCTGAGGCTGAATAGCGTGGAGAAAAGAAGATTCTGGGGAGACCTGATCAGTATTTGAAAGAGGCTCAAAAGAAGGAGAAAGATATTTCAACAGGATCTATAGTGACAGGACAAGCAGTAATGGTTTTGAACTGAAGGAGGGTAGGTATAGATTGGACATAAAGAAGGAAGTGGTGAGACACTGGAACAGGTTGCCCAGAGAAGCTGTGGATACCCCATCACTGCAGGTGTTTAAGGTCATGTTGGACAGGGGTTTGATCAACCTGAACTAGTGAAAGATGTCGTGCTACACAGCAGTGTGTTGGCACTAGATGATCTTCGAAGGTCCCTTCCAACCAAAATCATTCTGTGATTCTGTGGTTTTTTACTTGGACTTCTTTTTGGTTATCCCACTAGTAGGTGGGCTAAAAAATTATGGTGGGCCAGAATTGTGTTAAATCCAGCATTCCCAGAAAACAGACTGGCCAAAAGCCATAGATCAACATGGAAGCCACACTACGGTCCTGCAAGAGATGTACTTAATCACAGGGAAGCAGGGAAGAGAAAGGTAGGAACTGCGTGGGTATGTTTCATTCTCACTGTGAGAATCTAAATTTAGACTGCTCTAAATAGTCTAGCCAGGAATGCCTGCTGTTTATGTACCACTGTTGGTCACATTACTCTCATTTTCATCCGTTCTATATTTCCCATCACACTGTTGATCACAATTTTAGCTGGGTGTTGGCAATGACAGTAGCAGTGCTACTTTAGTTTGCTAAATTCACTACATTTATTACGGTTATACTTTGAAGCTCCAGGCCTTGATTCACCAAACAATTAAAAGTGACTTTAAATTTTAGCACGATTCTGTTACTCAAATCTGGTTAACCAAGGTTAAGCAGGTGTTTAATATTGGGCCTATGTTTATATGTCTTGCCGGATCAAATCCTCAACAGTGATACCAAATGGGTACCCTAGATTATCTGGGGTGTTATAAGTGTGGCTTTATTGTTGCTTGCTAATTTTTCGATGTTTTGTGTGCTTCTTTTTTTCCCTTGCTAAGTTCTGTACCCTGGAGCCTACACTGTTATTTTTTATATCATGACTGGTTCATTGTTTATTTAGCTAGGCTATTGTCTAAGCTATATTAAAATTGTCCTCAGAGACAGGGTGACACCCATAATGCATGTATCCTTATTACAGCTAGAGGCAGAGCACAAAAACACTGCTAATTTATTACAACAGGCAGTCCAGCCATTGAGCCCAGTTCAACCTTGACCAGAGGACTCAGGTGGCTCAGCCATACAAAATATGGCTCATTTGTATCTACCTATTTTGTATGCACAGCTGATATATAGCTATTGAGAATATATGACTATAAGGATATAATAGTTATAGGTAGAAACAGATGAGGTGTCTTTAAAAAGGGGATTAGGTTTCTTTCTCTTTTTCCTTTAGGATCAGGTTTTTACAAGACTACTGTAGTCATTGAGCTAATATTGAAGAAAGCACAAAGCGGAGCATGAGATGAGGAGACTGAGGGAATAGATCTTAAAGCGGTAAAATGAGGAAAAGTATAAATATTCAGACATGACTGGGACAATTATTTGCATCTATTTATCATCAGTGAAAGCTATAAATAAAATCTGGACTGCAGAAATCTGAGAAAAGAGTTTTGTCTCTAATTTATTTGGACCAGAAATTTCATTTGACCAGAAGAGTAACTGGAAGAGAAGGCTGGAATCTTACCAATACAACACCTAGTTATTTTCCTCCATTGACATTTTCAAATTCAGTTACTGCTTTTCCTTATGCAGCCTATATTTGAATATCTGCCTGTAGTGAATGTTGCCCAAGGAGAGAATATCAGGATGTGATAGGCACATGACCTGGATCCAAGAAGTGTCACCCCCAAGGAGAATGAAATGAAGATGCTACAAGTTTAGCAATTTTTTGTACCAGAAACAGGAAAGCCTGGAAGAGTGAGGGAGTTGCCAAACACCAACTTGCATGTGGAAGCAAAACTAAACTCTCCACCGTAAACTTTTTCTTTTTTTTTTGTTCTGAAATCCTCCCTCCTACCTCTGGATAGCAACTTCAAAGACAGGAAAGTTGGCAGATAAGAGGGCTAGAATCTGCAGGTGTAGTGAGTGCATCTCCAGATATTAACATAAGGAAAGCAAACCTTACTGCAAAACTATCTTCGTCTCCTATTAAAAGGAAAAAAAAAAATGTCCTAGAAGAATTAGATTTCCAGAGTGGGGAACAGTGGCAGCTTTCATGTTAAAGAGTCCATGACATATGAAGAGAGTTAACGAAAGTTTTATGCACTAAGCGTGAAATAGGAAATGCAGTGCTCACAGTCACTGGTTAAGATCCTCTTATCTCACTGTGGAAAGAAACTGAACTTTATATGTTTCTGTTGCTGGTAAAGCAGCCTGCTGCGGTTATCAGAAATACAGAGGAAAGTCCAGTTAGAGATTTTTTTCCCCCTTTTGGCTTCTATGCAACAACTGTAGTTGATTAATCCAAGTCAACAGAAAAAACAGCCAGTAGTGTAGATTAAAAAAGAGGAATTTGTTGCTATTTACCCCTTTCCTTCCTCCATTTTAACGGCGTTTTAGTATTGCAGGAATGTAGGATACTGATACATTTTCTTGTTAAAATACATCACATACTTGTGCAGCTGCAGTTGCTGCAAAGTTAAACATGATATTTTGCAAAGAAAGAAATATATTAAATCAATCTAGCTATGCGTTGTTTGTTTTTACAAAAGAAGAATAGACATCGGTTTTCTGAAGAGACCATACTTCACCCTTTCTAAATGCTTTAACCACAGCTGACTCATTTAAAATTGGGGCAGGTTAAAGCAGCAAATGGATCACAATTTCAATATGGCCTTTGTCTTAGCCTTCTTGGAACTCCCTGGTAAACCTGTTCTCTTCCCTGTGGCAAGGTCATGACAAGCTTGTTTCTCTTTCTTTCAGTAGGTTTGTTTCAAACTTATTTTTATCTTTGCTTTAAGCTTGTAATCCTCCTTTCCTTTCTCATCTTGAATCAGACCTAAGTCCTCAGATACAGTGGAACAAAACTTTTAGTATTTGAATGTCCCTCTGCAATTCTTTCCAAAGGTTTTGTCTTTACAATTAAAGTCAGACAAGATAGAAAGCTGCAGAACAGGCTTACCTTCAGATTTTAGTCATTTAACAAGTGATTGAACAATATGAATCTTCTTAAAAATATCCTTTGAATACAATTCCTAAACCAGCCAGGCAAACTGGACACTTCAGGAAAATCCAAACAACAAATAAACTGAGATCTAGACCAGCAGTGACCATTGTTAATTCAGGAAGCTCTTTGACCTTTTGGTTCGAAGTGTTACTACTGTGCAGTATCTTTTACAGCTGAAAGAGCACATATTAGAATAAAGAGCAGAAGGAAGACTTTTCATTTGATCTAATACACCTGGGATGTGGGAGGCAGATGAGAGCAATAAAAGGGGAAAGAAACAGCTAAATTAGCAGCAAATTTGTGTACAAATTTTTTTTTTAAAAAAAGGGCAAACTAACAAACAGACCAAGATAACATTTAAAAATAACATTGAAGTGCAGAAATTTTGGCATTGCTCCTCCAGTTTAGGTCTCTCTTCATTCCATAAGTAATGAATTAGACACTTGTTCCAACCTCTGAGAACAACATCAACAACATCAAAAATGAATGATGAAGGAATTTGCTTATTGAAGTTTTAGAACAGACATGATCAGTGTTACAATGCTAACAGAGAAGCTATTAATAATAAATATTAATAATTAAAAAAATTTCTCAGAGTTCAGCAAGAGATGAGAACTTTTTTAAAAATTTCTGCTTAACTTTTAAACTGGAGCTAGACCATCTTAAATGGTCCTACTGGGCTATGAGATGATGAATACTGTGCAGGCCAAAAGTTTTGGAATGATTTACTTGTTTGCTTCCTTCTCATCCCCATGTCTACCTCTGTCTGCCAATCTGATTGGGAGATTTTTTTTAATTGTGACTACAATTAACAAGTAAAATTTCTTTATGCATCATTCAAGAAGAGCAGATTATGTCTTTAATGTATAGATAAGAAGGTTTGTCAAAACTCTGCAGTATCCACTGCACAAGACTAAGCACTACTCACAATAAACAGAGTTTCGTATTTTTTATCTGTGGAAGTGGTCTGGAAAGGACCCAAGACAGAGAAAGTTTTATTCAGTTTACCAGAGATATTGGCAGTTTCCTGAAGCTGAGCAATATCTTCGTATCAAAACAACACACTGCTCACATGGAAACACAGCTTTGCTTTAAAAAAAAAAAAAAAAGCCTCAAATAACCCATGCAAGAAAATACCCTCAAAATATTTTTACCTAATGGAAGCCTGTAGACCACACCCTAAAAGAAATAAATGCAGAAGTATATGCGATTAATTTAACTTGACCAAATGATTCCTGTATATTTATTGAACTTGCACAGAAAATCAAGATATTTTCAATTATGACTGATGTGGGAGTGCAGTTTACCTCTGATGATGATACAGCTACTATTAGATATTTGTCTCTTTATACAGATTGATGAAAGAACTAGTAAAATATTTTTTTAACTGTAAAAATTTACAGGAAAATTGTGCGTATTTTTCATTATTTTAAATTACATTTTAAATGTTTAAATGTGGTTTTATACTTCATAACATCCTGATGAACTCTATTAGTGCTTAGCAAGTTTAGTCTGTTATCTCTTAGTGTTCTATTTCTATATGAAATAAAAAAGAGCTAGAAATCTCAGCATGTGATTGTTGAGGCCAGAAATTTCTCCTTTCATAGACTGACAAGAGAAGTTGCTTGCTTGATGTTTAGACTGACTATGGAGCTTTGTCCATTTTATTTATTTAATTGATTTCTTTTTGTTTGTTTGATTTCTAAGGCACTTTATAATCCAGGGTTTCATCCATTAAGCTGTAACAGAGCTGTGGCTGAGGCAACTCTTTTCCTGCAGTTCTCACTTTGGGACTCTGACTGGGACAAGAAGTCACAGATGCAGTTCATATAACTAAAGTTTTATTTCACACTTCACTGATTTTTGTGATTGTACCTTAATGTCTGCCAGTTGCATTGAGTCCCCATCTTGTCACTTGTCACAGTATATAGCAAGAAGGAAGACCAAACTATTCTGTACTTACTGAGTATGAGCAAGTGTTATGGGTTAATGACACGTGTGGCATTATTGTGGTGGATACTAAAATTTCAATCAATGCTTTTCAGTGTTTGTGAACCTTTTTGAAATGTTGTAAAAAGGCATGTTATGCTGTCCTTATTATGATAGTTGTTGGTTCCTTTGGTTATATTCCCATAGGTGAGCTCACAGTAGTCCTTTCTGCACCTTCTGATATCGAGCCAGCAGGTTCCCACATCTTCCATTACTGTATCAATAAAGAAAAGATTCCTGTTGGCTGGTGCATTTTATAAGCAGAGGCTAGACATTAGTCTTGCTAGCTACTACAGTGCTTCCCTTTTGAATACCTTGCTTCCCATTGCGTATAAATTTTTCAAAATCCTAATGATTTTATAGAGAAAAATTACAAAAATGAGTGAGGTATGGAATAAAGCTACAGCCCAAATAAGCTGCATCTGTGACTACTTGTCACAGAAGGATGACCTGCTTTCCCAGGTTGGCATCTCCATTGTCTCCATTTCAGCAACAGTTCTCCTTATCTGTTTACTGTTAACAATCGAAGGTAAACAGCTGATGTCATTTGTGAACTGACTAAATCAACATACTAATGTGGAGACAGAGGCAGCCATCTCAGTGACCATTAGATTATACGTTGAATAGTCTTCTATTCAGCAAAATCAATATGGTAAGACTTCTTGGTTTTCAATTTCTTGTTGTTGTGGTGCTGGTGGTTGGGCTTTTTTCTTTGTTTTTTTTTAATATCTTGCAAATAGAAGAGTTGAAAACACAGTTGATTTTTTTTTGTGTGCATATACATATATATGCACATACGGAGATGCAGTCTTTAATTATACATCACGCATTTCTACTTTTCCAACAGATGTTTTGTATAGGGTATACAAGATGCTCTTAAGAGCAATCAGAGTTGCGTAGAAAGTTCATGTCCTGGGCATGCTGGCGATCATGAAAGGACAATGGAAGAGGTTGCAAGAAGATGGAACAGTCAAGTGCTGACATGAGAAACTGAATTTTGTATCAGTCTCTGACATAGCATTCCTGTATGTTGCTAGGGAAGCTGTCTAAGCTACACTACTAACAATAACTGTATGTCCTGCGTATTCTTGAGATACCAATTTGCATATGCCCTGGATATTTAAAGTTGTCACTGAAATTGCTGGAGCTGTGCAAAAAAGATAAAATTCTCTAAAATTCTTTCAAAACTCACAGATGTTTCTGACATTAATCTTTTTTTATCCTTAACTCTTCTTCTGTGAAAAGGGAAATATAGGAATTTCCTCATATGAATGGTTTCTGTGGAAAGAAAACAGTGTTTCCAATATTTTGGGAGTGCATGCCCTCAGAAAGTACACTAGAAAATTAATACACCTGACTTTACACAAGGATCTGAAAACTGTCAGTTTGTTCAAATTTGTAAGACATGAAGACACAAAGTAAATGAGGTGGCCTTTCTAAAAAAAATGAAAATAATTTGATCATGTAATTAAGCCCCATGTTGCCATGCATATGCCTCAATGTGTAAATTAACTTCATTCTAGCACTTTCTAACATAATGGTTTTGAACTTTATTTTCCAATAATAGCTTATGTGTGAGTAAGTGTATATGTAATATAATGTAGATGCATTTTTAGTTGAGATCATCATAAACTAAAAGAGCACTCATCCCTAAAAGAGCACTTAAAAATGCAAGCTAATCCTGTTTACTAAATCTTAACACTTTCATAGTCTATATAACAACAAGAATATTTTTTAATTAATCGGTGCAGTAGTTTACATCTTTGGAAGCTGTAACCCTTGTTTTGAGCTCTAGAACCTATAGACCGCGTTCTGAGACTGATATTTTCCCTAGTGAAATGTTACTTCTATAGATTTGCAAAGCTCATAGTAGTTTCCTCTGGTCTTGAAGATAGTACTAGATCTCTCTTGCAGAAGTACAGTGTTATTCAGTGTATTCACCCCAGGGGATGGGAAGGGTTTTAAAGTGTCTGCTGATAACTCTGTGGATTGAAAAATACCTTTTCACATACATGCTAGCAGATATTAATTTACATTTGGCATTATGATAAAGTTAGCTTTGCGGATCAGAAAGTAGGTATCCTGACAGAGATTTCTTTACATCACTTCTTCCACATGAATGCCTCCAGAATTGAGCGTATTCACATAATTCGTCTTCTCTAATAACAAGGTCTCTGGCTTCTTCATGGCTTCCAGCAGAAGCCATTGCTTTCTGAAGAGACACTACTGCTTGAGAGCAAAGCTTTCTTTGCTTCCAGACCCCTCTTTTGCCGTGGGCTTTTACCCACAGCGAGTTAGTACCATGGTCCCAGCTCCAGTGTTGGGAATTTAGACTTCCCAGATTGTCCACAACAGCAGTGATTTCCTTTGCAGAACTATCATTGTCATTAAGGGACATAGAAATCCTAAAACGGCTTTTCTAGATCATCAATTACATCAGATTATTGCTAGAAAATCAAAAGCATATGAAAGAGCCAAAATTGTAATATCTGACCTCGTCCCAAAGCAGAGAAAAAAACCAACCAAATCAAAAAGGGGGCAGTGAATATCACTGTTTGGGGAAAGTAGAATGTAAACTTGCCTTTTAACTTCTACAATATTTTTTAAGGAGAAAGGGACACTTTGTCTTCAGAACAAATCCTGTAACCTTCATTTAAACAGTAAAAAATGACTGAGGTGGGCAAGATTGTGAAGGTGAAGCTCTGACAGATATTCTTCCATCCCTGCTAGGACAAAGGTTATGCTCTCGTCTTTTGTGTTTCCTGCCATTTTCTTCTAGGCAGCTGAATCATTCTTTCTGAAAGGTCTCTTTGGTCTAGAGCCCCTAAAAGCTCATATATTATCTTCAGCGGGTTTGTGTTTCTTGTCTCTCTCTTTACTCTTTTTTCCTTTTCTTTTCTCCCACTGAAACCTGTTTTGAGCTTCTTTTAGGGCTTGAGGTGTATAAGCTTATAAAGCTGTGGCAGCAGCAACAGCCTTGAAGAGGATACAATAACTACTCCACATCTGCTATGAGGTTCTTAAGTATTTGCGGCATGCTGGCTTAAGCCTGTCAGTTTTTGTAAGGGCTACCTGTTACAATGCACCTAATTAGCTTACTGGCTATTTGGAGACAGCACTACTGGTTTTCCTATCATCTAGTCTTTATTAAGTGAGCTGTTGCTGAGACGAATAGGTTCTTTATAATGATGAGGTCCTTTTTACGCTTATTAGTCCTTAAAGCAAGCTCTTATTATAGAACAAAGTTCTCTCTCTCTCTCTCTCTCTCTCTCCCCCTCTCTTTTCCCCACTTGCTCTCACTTTTTTCTTAAGACAGTAGAAGAAGTAAAGCAGCTTTTTTCTGCTGAATTATTTTATTAAAAGTTTTAGTGGCTGCACTAAGAGCAAGGTGCCTGTGCCTTTAATCATTTTCGTCTTTAAAACAGAACCTTGTATTTTCACATCTTCAGCTGTCCCAGAGGGCAGCTAGGCCATCTTTAACAACATTAATTTCTCTTTATGACAGGGCTAGTGCTGCCCCAGGTCTTCAGAACTGCCTAAAATGTCTGGAAATGTAGATAATGAAGAGGATATTAGAATTGTAAACAAGAACAATTTGGTAATAAAAACCATATATTTTCTCCATAGGACTTTGGGCTTAATATTGCAGCAGCAAAAGTGTCACAAGTTGTAATTTGTTGATGGCCACTGTACATAAGTTACTGTAGGAACATGTATATAAAGGGCAAGAACTATTGGCTTTGCATTAAAGAACATCTAAGATGGGTAATACTAATTTACTTGTTTTGATTAATCCCTTTTGTTTGCTTTTGTTGCAGTATAACCCTACCAAAAAGATCTCACACTTTCAGTATTGTAAGTCCCGCAGCTGGTCAGGAAAAGCTGCTTGCTGTATCTGGAAATGCTGAGCAAACACCTCAGCCATGCTGTTTGCCTGAGCTGGAGCACCCCCTGCCCCAGGAATTAGCCTCACCTCCGCGACATTGTAGCATGGTGCAGATTCCTAAATCGGGAGCCAATTGAGGGACTGAAATGCTGGTATCTTCTCTGGTTTGATTATGTAGTTTACTAGCTGCAGATCCCTGCCTCTGCCTACCCACACATCCTTTACTGCTGACAGGGTTTATGAGTGTAATATGATGGAGTAAGAAAGAGTAGATTTTTCCCAAGAAACTGAGCACAGCTCTTTGTCCACAGAGAATGTGGGAGGGAAGTATAAAATGGTAAGCATTGTAGTCTGCAGATGTCATAAACAGGGCTATCTTTTCATCTTAAGGTGCACAGCCACTGAGAAAGTTCATGCTATACTTAACCTTTGGCCCTCTGCTGATCTTTCGTTGCTCTGCATTAGTGTCCTGAAATCTGAAAACATAATCCTTACAATACCGATCACCTTTCTTCCAGTAGCATGGTTTTCCTTCATAATTTCTGTCTCCTTCTGTTAGCAGCTTGAACATTCCAGCTTCTTGCCCCCTGTCATCAGAATTTAGACTTACTGGATAAAACAAAACCGAAAACAAAACCAAAAGTCCCAGACCGCATTGACATATCTCGTATTAATTGACAGCAATATCATATGTTTCCTGTTAGACAGTTATAGCTTTATTCAGTCATCTTGTATACTCTACTTCAGCACTAGATGTTTTAAGGTAATTGGTCCAATACTAAAGCATAGCATTATGCACTTTAGTGAGGAAAATAAATTGGCTGCATTTTCTGAGATTCTTTTTAGGGTATATGCATTCCCCCCTGCCTTCCTCCAGCACCTTCCCCCACCCTGGTCAGGACAATGGCTTTGCTGTCATTAATTCAACATCAAATTATTTCCTTGGTGAATCAGTCCCGAGGCTAATGAGCTGCCTGTGCTTGCAGTTTGCCTCATTGTTTTTAGTGGAGTTTCAGATGAGGGCATATCACTTTAAGGCTCGGTAGTGATAGCAGGATCATTCCCCAGACAGGGCTCACTCAGCCTTGATACAAGCTGAAAGGCTAAAATGAGCCCTCTTCTATTATTTAGGCACCTGTCCAGAGGCTGGAAGAAATCCGACTTGTGCGGATTTAGCTAAAGAAAGCAGAGATAACCACCTTGCCTTCAGTGTCTAATAAGATGTGAAAGGGGAGAAATAATGAGTATTACACTGTATTTCTCATGTAAAAGGGTGAGAAACAATAGTCTCTGAACACTGGCAGTGATTCCAGTCATTTTCAAATGAAAAGGACTATTTGTTTCAAAATTACACCAGACATTGGAATGCATACATATATGGCTCCAAAATCCTCATTTTGAGAAGTAAAATTACCTTTCAGTAATTTAGTCACTGCAGGCTTTCCCCTGCTGACTGGTCAGGAGCTATCAGATAGCTTGCAGCTGCAGTCTGAAACGGGACTATTTTTTTTTCAGGACAGGCAGTTAGTTAGTAGAGCCATCAGTGTGGCATCTGTCATCCCGCTAGGCCCAAATTGTTTTCTATGATGGATGTCACAGTCTGTATGATCAAAATAGGAGTCCTGCTGCTTTTAATTGCAAAATCGGAGTACTTGCACATTTGTTATTATGCTGAGGTTATTACCTCACACAAAATGAATTAACAGGTGAAAATAATTGATGAGAGGAGTCTTGGGATTTTTAGCCTCTTCAAAGAGACTTTGTAATTATGGCATAATGAATGTTCTGAGACATATCTGTGGGGGGCAGCATGAGACCACCAAAGATCTCTTTAGATTGATGATAAATTCACTGAAATCTACTGTAATACTGCGTAAATTTACTTAGCAATTAGTTTAATAGGCCTACATGATTCATGATAACGTAGTGAGAATTTTTAAATAAGTTTGTTTCATCCATCTATAAATTAAGCTGCTTACCTCAGTTTTCGTCCCAAGGTGATGGAAAATGTTAACTAATCAGACTTTCTGAAACAAAGATGGTGTTGGGCAGAGATTTTGGTTACTGGAATACATTTTATTTAAATACTTCGTCTCTTTCATCTTACACAACATGAATCCTCCCTCCCCCACCCCACCCCCCCAACTTGTCACAACCACCCCTTCAACTCCTCTCATGAAATTTTTTCCAAATATAGTATTGATAGTCCTTTAGCACAAGGAGACCGTGTGGTTGTCTTGTGAAGTAAATCGTTCAAGCATTTTGTAATCTGAAGTAATTGTTCCTGGCTTTCTGACCACTATTCCATTCAGACTTGGTCATGTTTCAAATTCATTCAGCCCCTGAGTACAGCCAGACTGATGCACTCCAGTCCATCTCTCCTCTCCCTCTGGCACTCTTTAGTTGCACAAGGTGTCTTGCAGCACAGCATGCTTTCTCGCCAGGCTGTCCTGCTGATGCTGAGGAGGAAATGTGCTTTTATTTTATTTTTGAATTTCTGTATTAAACAAGGAGGGCTGACTCACCAAGGAGCAGGTTTGCATGTGGTGTCCATTCAATTAAGCACACAAGCAGATTTTATGTATCATATTTTAAAAGTGCCGAAAAGTAAAAATTGTCTGATTAATTCAATAACTAGTAAATAATTCACTAAATAAAACTCACAAGGGAAAGCCTCCATATGGTGTATGAGCAAAGTTCATCCTTTTTCTGTTACACATTACTTTATTGACATACCAGATACATTCAAACACCTCAAGGTTACTCATTAATTTGCAAGAGTTGAAATCTAATTTAATTCCAGCTACTACTGACATTCTGAAGGTTCTACAATAGAGTTTGTAACAGATCTGCCTTCAGTTCAGACCGTGGGCTAAGGAAAATATGTGACAGAGGAAGGGAGAAGTTGTTACTAATTAGAAAATAAGGAAAAGAAACCTATATTGGGAACTTGGATGATAGGTCACATGGAGCTTTTCACTAATTTGCCATACTTCCATAACCTCTCTCCATGTCTGCAATACATTATTTATTATCATTCCAGGTAGAAGGTGCATAAAGATTAGGTAAGATTAGATATAGAGAGATATGCACACAATTTACCTTCTTCACAAGAAAATGACGCTTTATTTTGGGAGAATTCCATTTATTCTTCGGAGAATTTCTAACTGCAGCTTTGAACGGTTTTCTAAATAATAGGTACATCACCCTAGTGAGCTAAAATGACAACTATCATTGGGGGACACAGTTGATGTTCAGTTAATTCCTTTTATATTCTGATTATCTTCCCTCATGCACACACCTTTTACAAAAAAAATAGAAGAAAAAGAAAGCTTTGTGATTTCATCTTTATTTTATTGTAGCTACATTTTGCATCAGTAGTTTTGTCTCTTTTTCTACATAATGCATTCTTTTCAGATTTACTGTCAATGTTTGCTATTTGAAAGTATATAGTATCAAAGAGTCTCAGAAAAAGAAAGAGAAAATGCCTAGCAAGAAAATATAATAAATGCAAGACAAGTAGTGGATTGCCCCACATGTGAAGCGGACTGTGGTAACTGATATCAGGCTCCTTGTCACTTACTGAGACATTTTTCATAAACCTTCATATTCTTGCATTTATCTTTAGTGTAGACCTCAAGATGAATTCTCCGAAGACATTAACAATAGATAAATGCTTATTAAACGGAACAGTCTATTCAAGAATAAGTATAGCGTCTGTATTAGACACAGTAAGATGTTTATAAAATTGAATACATATTATGTCTTTTGGCTTGATGCTATATGCTGTTCTATGAGAATACGTTCAGCATTTGGTTATAATCTTAATAAACGTGAAATGAAAGAACATGAGAAGCTCTAGTTTAAATGATATCACTTCTGGTGTCAGTTTGATTCATAATAAATAGGTGGGTTTTCTAGATAACTTTTAGCATAGTTGTATTAAAACTAGGGAGAAGCAGGGCCACGGGAAGATGATTCTGGATATATTGCATGTCGGTGGACACTGCAATACTGTTATGGAAGTCCTTTTGTTAAAAACATTTCAGAATACAACTCATAACTTAACTTAAAGAACAGTAGAATGCACCCTTTCAGTCCCTGGGGAATTCTGAAAAACAAAATGGATCTCCTACAAAAAATAGCAAAACCCCACAAACACACACACACAAAATCCAAACAAACCACCCAACAACCACTAAAAAACCACAGGAGAACTGTATGTGCTTTCTGATATCTTTAAGACAAATAATATAAGAACACATGCTACATAATTGACTGCAAAAAGAAACACAAATTGTCTCTTTCTTTTGAATGCGCTACCCAGTGACTAGAAACAGTTTCAAATAGAGTGTTGTTTTTCTGAATATGGTTTTATAGCTACACATTTGATGTGTTGTTTAACTGTCATAGAATGTAAGATGGACAGAATAAAAATAAGATAGCTGCATTATTCATGAATCACTATAACTTACTGGGGAGGTTATGGTTTGTGAAGCACTCACATCAACAGGCAAATCCAAATACTACAATTACTATCTAAAACTGCAAGGTTAATATGTAATGAGATTGCAAATTGATCTCATGGATGATGTAAGAATGTTAGCATTACGTGTAACCTTGGTCCTGATAGTCCTTTCATTCAGTAATTAAACTGAATTTTACTCTGGGTCTGTTTTCTTTAGATGGCCCCTGTTCCTGAGTAATACCCCATAGGAGCCCCACACTACTGATGTATTACATTAATATATCATCAGAAGCAGTTGTCATTCCAATGATGTATTAGTGTAATACAAGAGAATGAGGCTCACTGATGATGTATTTAGTCCTTACAATATGGCATTGTCCAGGGAAGCAAGGGTCCAATAAGAGATTCATTCCAATTACAGGATGAAGTCAACTAATGCACTGCAGGTTGGGAGATGCATTTCTGGTACCAGGTAGGTAATTTTAATGCTAAATACAATGTCTTGTCATTGTTCCTGGTGCTGCAGATTACAAAATTTGCGACCGCAGTTGAAAACAATTAAAAAAATGGAAAAGCCTTCTCCTATCTCTATTTACATCTTTCTTTTTCTACTGTGCTGCTCTTTGCAAGCTATGCATAGATTGTAGGTTATTGTTTCTTTTTTTTTTCCTCTTGGTGTATTTCTGTGTTTTGAAAATACAAGTACCTTAAACTTGGGACCTGCATTTCATGAATCATTGGAAAGCATTTCTCATTTCCTGAAACCTCCCATAAGCAAATATTAATTAAGGATAATGGTTAAGATTTGCATCCTGTTTAGGGTGTTGGTTTGATTGCTTGTCATCAGTGCTTTCATAGCTGCTAAAGTTCCCTAGTAAAAAAAAAAAAATTCAACACAGGTCAGTGATACCACTGAAATACCAAGGCATCTTTCTCATTTGCTTTACCTTAGTGAAGGCTGCAGGTAGATGCTTTTTTTCCTCTACTGTAAGAAGTGATCATTGTTGCCAGAGCTACCAAAAACAGGAAGATTTGAAGAAAACCATTTTGTTTAAGGGTTACTAATACATTTTCTGCTAAGAGACTTTGCAAAACGTACTATAAATGTAGATGAATTAGAGACTTGTATTCAACATGCTCTATCTACCTCCTGCTGCTCTTTCAGAGAGGACAAGAAAGAGGAAGAGGAAAAAATGAAGACTTTCAAATGTTTATATTACAGGGCTAAATGAAAGAGGGGGGTTTAATGCATTGGGAAAGCAGTTACTGCTTACTCTCCTATAGCCTTTGATTGCGTCGTAAATAAAACTGCGAGTCATCCTGGACATACGATGTATTCAGATAATGGCTGGAAGGCCAGTGGAGAAGTTAAAATTATGGTGGCAGACCCTTAGGTTGGTGAAGGCTGGACACAGAATGAAGTGTTATTCTCATTTATTGAAGAGGAAAGGAAAGTGTGCAGCAGTTTTATAGCATCCTCTGGCCAGAGCATCCTGCTGAAAATATTCGTGTTTTGAAGAGGTTTCTTGTCCTTCTTGTCCTAGGTTGACTAGCTTGTGCAGAAGACAAAAAAAAAAATAGAACAAAACAAAGGCAAGGTATTGAAATATAAAGCAGCCTGATGAATTTCAATTGGTAACAACCTCTGGGCCAGGAATCCTGATTCAACTTCTATAAAAGCAAAGGCAAAAGAAGATGAATGTAGTGGGTAATGAAAATTATATGTGACAATGGTGTGAAGAGGGGTGCAAGAATCGTCAGTTGGTTCTGCCATGATTAATGTATGTGGGCATAACCCCCTCACGCATCTTTTAGACACATGTCTGGAATTTTAAACTAGTTAACATGATTGCTAGCAATTTGTAGAGTAATGGCAGCTGTAGCTTAAACATGAACTACTAACCTGTGTTGCCAGAGTGTCAGTGCTGTATACGTTTTTTTGCCAATGTTGGCCAGATAGAAAACAATAAAGCAATATCTTTAGGGGCTTCATTGTGATGATCCTGATCAGCTGAATGGTGGGTAGTGTGTTGCCAGATGATGCCTACTTAGGTGTTCATGCTGTGTTTCTGCATAAGGAATTCAAGATTTATGCCATATCAATTTATTTTTACTTAGGGATTATATCTGCACCTGGATTTGGCCTCAGGCATGAGGAGGTCTGTGGCTACCCTGCAGTTCTAGCACATCTCATACAAAGGTTTCAAGGCTCTTGAAAAGCTTAAAGGCCAGGCAACCTGTAGCCTTGCAAGGCATGGAAGCTGAAAGAGGAACCTTTGGACTCGTGTGTCTCTCTTCATCTCCTCTCATGCTTGCAGCTGGCACAACTGCAGTCCTTTTGCTGAGCCAGTCTGAGATGACTGATCCTATTGGCTCACTCCCCAGAACTGCCGAGAGGAGGTAGATCACTCCCTGTTGTAACTTCCAAGAAGCGAACATGAGCTGGTAGAAAGGTGCTATTCTAAACCTGCTAATCTGTACCAGGTAATCTAAGTGTGGTAGTCACAGAACTGACCACATTCACTCCGGTGCAGCCTGCATGGCCTCTGTGAAGCTGTGCCTCTCTGTGAGGCACGCTGACTGCAACCCCCACTGGCAATTCCAAATGAGAGAATCAGTCTTGAATACTTTAAGCTTTACTTCATAACATATATCTCTAGCTTTCCCTCAGCCTGTCTGACTGGGGAAATGGAGGCACAGAACAACGAAGTGTTTTGACCAAGTTGCTATTCTATTATTCTGACTGTTCTATCACAGAAATATATGTATTAACCTTTATTTAGCACTTTAGTTTATAGGATCTTTCTCAGTAATATCCTCTTCTATTTTACACTCTGCGTATTTGTTAAAATCTACCTTTTCTAGATCATTCACATGAATAAATTCCCAAGAATGCTTTAGCATTAACTCTTTTTATTTATAAGGACCTATTCTACAACCTAATAGAAAGAATGCATTAAATCTGTTTTAACTCGTCTTAGAGCTTCTTTTTAAAAAATCTGAGCTTTCTTTATCTCTTACATTTATTAAGATTGATCATGATTGCATATAAATGTCCAATTAGCAAGACTTTATACTCAATGTCCTTGAGTTTTCCAAAATACTATCTTCATCTCACGCAGCATTTTTCCTAGACTAGTCTAATTCTTATCTACATATCCTATCAAGAGAGACATGAAGTATTAGACTCAATTTTCCTGTATTTTAGCTGAATAAAGCTATTATCTAGGTGCATGTGTGCCTAAAGCAAACTAGTAAAAAAAGAAAAAAGAGAAAAAAAATATTTCAATGTCATCATAATACAGAAGAGGAAAGGCAAATGTAATTAGCATGTAATACTCCAACGTAGTGGACCAATTAGACACTCAGTATTATATTAAATGTGTCTTTCAAATCAGATAAAAGTGGGGTTTTTTTCATCCATAGCTATTATATAAACTTCTTGCTTTTGCCTTAAATGTGTTTTCATATAGACAGACTTAATTAATTGTCTAGAGAATTCAATAATCTTTATATAGCAAATGTACTGTGCCAATTAGATGCAATGTTGAGTGTATGTTTCTCAATTATTACAGTGTTTATACTAAATTAATCAAGAATATCTAGACTACTGAAGGTAGTTTCCTAATACAGATTCTTTTGTATTTGTCTTTCAGTTACTTGCACTAGTGCTGACCAAATCTAAATGGTTCTTTTGTCAACAAAGAATAAGGAAAGAAGAAAAGGTTAAATGAGCACTAGGGGGTGGGGAAGAAGAGTAAGAAGGTACAATGTCACCTCCATGCTGTGACAGCCATGAATCAATTATTCACGTAGCTATTGGTAATATTTCTGATGTGCTGCAGACTAGGAAGAAAATGCAAAAAGCATTTTCTTGAAGACTTCATGATTTTTCCAAGTAAAAACCATAAAAAACCTGAACAGGGCAAAGTATGTGTGTGTGGGAATATGCTGAAGAGATCAACAACAGTAGAGGGATATATTATTATGGAAAATATATTCAGAAAGCTGGTGACAGAAAAAGAAAGACTATACAGGATGAAAGGTTGAAAGTGCTGGGCTCAGCTAGTTATAGTGAGATTAATGTGTTTTTAAAAAAACACAGCACATTACAATATCTAACAATACCAACATGTATTGATTTCAAATTTATTTCCTGTACCAACACTAGTAGCATAACACACAGAGAAAAAGAAGGGAGAGAGAGATCTGCAGAAATGCTTAACATCATTGTAAATGGAAGGAGAATGACTCTCACAAGAGGAAAATGAATTCTGACCATCACTTGAGTTTTGTGCTCTCTATACCTTTCTGTAGGTATGATTTCAGAGTAGCATAGGTCTTATACAAAATTATATTTTCTTAAGAGAAACAAGAGCATGAAATTTAGTATCCCCTGATAACAATGTATAGAATGCATGTTTGAGCAAAATGTATTTATTCCTGACCTTAAAAAGGTGTTTCTGCTTCCAAAGGTAGCTTTTCTTTAGGCTCAGAGAAGTATAAAGATTCCAAGAAATGCACATTTTCCCCAAGCTGGTGAAAAATAAAAGTTCAATATATTTTTTTTTTAATATGACATTTTATATGATTAGAAAATAAGTGAAAGACTGAGGTGAATCTGAGGAGAAAAATGCTATATGGTATGTTTTCCTCCACTTAATTTGCAGACAAGTGACTGTAACATGAAAGGACAAATCAGAGAAATGCAGGCAAAATTTCAGTCAGAGCACAGTGTCCACACTAAGATAGAAGGGGTCCAATATTTCTTTCACGGGTTTATAAATGGTTTGCATGAGCTGTAATGAAAGACCCTTCAGGGGAAGAGCAGGGCCCCAAACTTTTTATTTTTAACTACTTAACCATCTGACTTTTTACTCTCTAATTTTCCATGCTCCCTCAGATCTTTGTGCTACTCCTCTGTTTGTCATGCATTCCAAGCCACAGGATGTGTCAGCTTAGTGATATTCATTAGGTGATCTGTGTGCCTCCCAGCTCCTACAGCCTCCCTCTTCTCAGCTATGATTTCCCTGTTTCTCATAGAGGAAATATCCCCTTTCACCACTGCTTTTTCTCTCCCTCTCTTTTCCGGTTGTCCGATCTCTTCCCTGAGAGCTACTGTTCCTTTTACTTTTGCACACTCAGGCTTATTTCCCCCTACTCTTTACTCCCCATTAGAAGCCTTCACCTACAAATACATAAACCCCAAATTGCACACTGCAGTACAAATGAAATCCCTAAATTATCAAGGGTAAAATTAGCATTAAAAACCATAGACAACAAACAATAGGGCTTTTTATGTGGTTTTTGTAATTGTGTGAAACTAGTTACTTTGGCAATTATTGTTTGTGCCTCATTAGCATGCAAAATGGTTTTTTAGACTAACCCACACACAAAAGAAACCATTTGTGATGTGAACTCTGCTTTGTTTAATGTTAGACACCATTGTATTTACTTTCCTAATATAACAGTTCTAATTAGTACCTAGCACTCATCCTGAGTTTTTCAGCTTGAAAATGCCGAAGGTGACAATTGAGTCACAATTCCATGGCACTCTTTGTCAGTAACTGTCAAAATATAGCTAAGTCTTTAGAAGTTGTGATCTAAATACTAAAAATGTTAATAGTCCAGAAAGAATCTCTCTCTAGGTAATTTAAAAAAATAAAGTCAGATTAACCTCTGACTAAATGTATAACATTATTAATAACTCACTGTTAAATGTGGTCTTGGCAAGACTGTCATCTGTCTGAGTACTGACTTTGTGTTGTTTCTGTCATCTGACCTTTATCTGTTCACTTAATTGATTCTTTAGTTTTTAGTGATTCATTAGAACAGCATGGGTGGATTAGTGACAAAACTTGAAATCAGTTCATCAGTATATGCAAACTCTTCAAAGGTTATTGCTCACTTGACTTTGAAGAGTAATATATTTTTTAAAAAAAAAATCTCACTCCAGAATCGAAATTATGACTCCTTTTCATTTACCCTTTCTGACTTTAGCTTAAATCCTTCACAGTGCATCTAGATGTAGTGGAAGGGGAAACGTGAAGACTCCTGCTGAGGGGTTGTCTCCAGCTTTATTTTTGAGTGTGAATAAGTCAAAAAAGAGCCAGTCCAGTGACACTTCGTCAGTGTTGCTTTGTAATTACCTCAGTATGAAGTGATAATGTTGTGTGTTTTCTTTTCAATAATAGATATTTATAAAGAACTTCGGCATTCACAGGCTTGGCCTGTGATTTGGCTCATAAACACCAGACTTCCATATTTTCTAGTTTGCACAGACCCACTGAGAAGCTGACTGTCAAAACCAAAATTGCTGACTTGGTCCCTGTAATTCAAAACTTCCCTCTGAACTGTCCTCTTTCTAGCTCATTAACTTACAAGGAAGTACGTTTTTGTTGCGTTTTATTTTACCCTGTTTTCAAAGGTTTGAATGCAAGGGGCTCTGAACACTTTTTCTTTGCCAGCACCTAGTCTAGGCAGTGTTGCTCTGAAATTAGCTCGTATATCCGCTAAATTCAGTGAATACAAAACAGAGCCATCAGTTATTCTGCGCCTCATTCTCCGTTCCAGATATGGAGAAGACCACTGTCTGGACTCATGCAACAATGGCCCCGGCTTCAGAGATGATGTGACCAGCACACACACAGAGTGTACTAATTCTGCTTGTCCTGATCTTTCACTACGGATCTCCAATTACAAACTAAAGGTTTTCAGGATTAACATCAGGATTTGCCCAGTGCAAGATATATTTTCGCAAAATTAAGCTAGTTGAAGAGAAAGCAGGTGGATCTGGGATCAAGTTGGAAGGAAAGCCAGATTTGGTTACTGATCGCAGGCTCTGCACCTTCCCCCTTTGCCATCTCCTTTTGCCACTCCTGCAGGAAGAGGATTATCATGTGCTTTCTCATGGTGCTACATGTTGCAGCATCTGCCTGATACAGCGCCTGCATCTCAGGCTTTGCACCTGTACTTATGCTTTTTAGCTGAGTGGGTGTACACTCTAAACATGAGAATTTGGAAGTCCATTCACATTCTCTACCTATGAAATTATATTGCCACGTGATAAACAATAGCATATTCAACGCTTTACATCAACTATGAGTTTATTTTTTACATGGATAAGCCAGGTACATCCATGGCAATTTTAGCAAAACAACAACAAAAAAAAATCAACAGCAAGTGACAGCGCAAATAAGAAAAAGGGAGAAATAGAGAAAATTAGAAAGAGATAGAAACTGAACTAAGTCACTGGCTTCCAAACCAGACTTGATTTTTATTCTTCATGGTCACACTATGACATCATCAAAGGTATTTACGTGAATGGCCTTCTAGTCGCAGGTGTTCCTGAGTTTCCACTAGCTGGCTTGAAACCTAGTTTAAAATAAAATCCAGGAGACTCCAAACCCAAATATTTCATTTGAGAACTTCCTTTGCAACTAAGGCCCAATTCTGCACATGCCTGTGCATAATACAGTCTGCACAAAAAAACATGGAGACGTATGCACAAGGGTCACAGCTAAGGCACAGAAAACCGGCTCCATATTTTTCATGTTCTAGCAGGTACAGGGAATTCATTGTGAATAAATGTCTCAGTCACACTTTCCAAGAGCAGACTTTTCAGCCTCTTCTAAAAAATTGCTGTACTTGATATTATTCAATAAGCTATAAGACAATATTTGCATTTAAATTCCTTATCCATATCATAATCCGTAAAATAATTAATCCATAAAATAATAGAATTGATAAAATAATTACATGAATAGAGTTTAGTCAAGCTTAAATGGCACAATGAAGTCCAGGAACATGGCTCTGCCTCCAGCTGGTGCTCTGCAGAGAGAATAGGTTGAGCTGCAACAGTAATGTAGCTACATCATTGTTGCAGTGTGGATTGAACGGAGTCCAGCTACTCAAACAATTAGCTTAGACCTCCAGGAAAAGTGGTCAGTTGCCAGAGGCATATGATTGCTTCAGAAAAAGACCTAACTACTAGACTACACCTCTGGAAAGTCAAGATTTTGTATTACTGCTGCTGTAATTCTGTTTTTTCCAGAGGAGGAAAAGGATTAGGGTGAATGGAGCACATCCGTTGTGGAGAGAGACCAAAATGGTGCTGCAGTAAACCTCCTCAAATTTTCCCAGCAGCAGTCATCATCACCCATCCTTTCCTTATTTTCTGTTTTCAACTATCTCACGAGAGTGCCAAGTTCTTAATAAGATGGATTTCAATAGCTTCCTCTTTCAGTTCTTGTCTTCCCTCTTCCGTTTTCTGTGATAATATAATTTTCAGTTGGAATGGCAAAATACATGCTTCCTAAGGCACTGGGAATGTGGCTGTACTGGGCACCCCACCAGCCTTGACACCCTGATTCAAAGTGAGTGAACTCTAGGCTCTAGATCCCCTCAGCACCAGTGTTAAGTGTCTGGTTTCCTACCATTGTACATAGGACTGCTGAAGCAACTCCTCTAATTAGTCAGCAAATCTCTCCCATTGGTTAACATATTTCTATTCCTTTCTGTCCCATTCTGCTCTTTTTGCAAAAGCAGATGCCTTCCACCTGTCTTACCATGGAAATTTCAGTGGAAAGTTGTGAGAGCACAGTTATGAGCAAGTGGAAGCTGAATACAATTGTTAGCTGTTTTCTCCATCAAGATCAGTGCACACTTCTTTAAACTATGCTGCTTGCAAAACCCAGAATAGATCAGGAATCCATGAATGACATTATGCTGCCTGCTAGAAATATTATTGTTACGCCTGGACTTGACCGGAATCATTCTCAGACAGCAGTACTTAAAACTTAAATCCATACAGTGAAATTCTCTTGTCTCCAGAAAAGGGTAACTATGACCAAATGAACTATTTGAAACGGTCCTCTGCCCTGGCATTATCTGGAAGAAAGGTGGTTAGCTGAGGCCAAAAATGATTCTGAGGACTGTGCTAGCATTTTAATTGTATGGACAATCATGTCTCAGTGATTGAACCCATAGAAAAGATGCAGGCTAGGGATCTTGGTTTATCCCTGTAGAGAATGGGCGTAGTGACACAGTATTGCATGCATTGCAGCCTGGTTGTGAAGTTTAACTGATATTTATAAAATATGCCAAATCCTTGCATAGAAAATGCTATACAAGTAATAAGTATTAATAAACGTGATTATATTAAACCAGGTCTGTTTTCAGTCATGTTTTATAACACCGCAGTTGTAACAGTGAGCTTTCATATGAAAGATCAAACATTTTGCCTTCTATTGTAAACCATTCTTTGTAAGCTTTTCCAATAAAAACAGCAGAATATCTCATACATATTGAAATTAGACATTCTTAAAGACTAAGTGTTCAGTTGCAAATGGCAAGAAATAATACTGGATTTCTCTTTGCCAGACAATTTTTATCATATATTTCAAGCTTAATGTTATCAATAAGTAACAAATTAGTAAGCCTAAATTTTACGCTAAAACTAATATAATTTGTATTTTGTACAACAACACATCAGGTGCATTTTACCTTTAATCTAAACCTAAGGAAGGAAGGTTTCCTGCTTTGTTCAATTCTTTTTAAAGTTAAAATCTGTCACATCTTTAGTCTTACTAATTATTAGCACTTCAAAAATGTTTTTCACAAATTACATTCAGCAAGAAAAGAGACATCACAGTTTAAGTGAAAGGTGGTTCTAAACCTCTGCAACAGACTTTTAACTTTCCCGTCCTTTTTACTTTTTCAGTGGAGTTTTCAGGGGTGGGGTGCTAGTGCTGACAATCCTCACACTGTGACATAGGGCTTTTCCTCTTTCAATGTTAATCCAATCTTAAAAGTGCTACTGATAAAAATCTGACAGAGCATGAAAAAAAATTCCGTAACTGACACTGCTGTGGTATGTTCCCCACAATATTACCTGTTATCCTTTTTGGGAACTGGTATAGAAGTAACTGCTAAAAAGGAAACATTTGATATTAAAAAGTACCTCTCCATTCAAAGAATTTTCTAGTATAATTCATATAGCAACCTCTTTTTAGTGTAGACCAGGCCTGGGGCTCTGGCTTTATGTTATGGATAAATCTTCACAGGTAGTATACAGGATTTTAACTCCAGTGCAGGTGTTGGAGCTTACAGAGTGTAAAGTGGGATTTCTAACCCATATGTAGTTCACTTCAAAACTCACTTCCCAAATCACAAATATTCCAGTGCTATGTCCTCTTTTTTTTCTCTCAAATACAAGGAAAAGCCTCATGACCCTGAACTGAATGTGAAAGTCTGCATGAGGCACTGTTTGAAGAACTGGTCATAGCTACAATAGCAGAGAAAATCAAGTCTATTTGTTAAGGAGAGGGCAGCAGACTTTGTTTTATAGTTATGGCTCTGTATTTGAGCAGAAGGTCTCTGGCACAGAAAGATGGAAGAGCTCAGGGGTAAGAGCCTTCTGACTATGCATTACATGTTGTAACTCATGTAGGAACAAATCCTCCATGCCTTGCTTATGCCGATGGGTCCTTTCTGGTTGCTGGGATAAACTCATACCTGACTGAGTCTCCTGACTTTCTGGCTTTTTTATATTTTGTGCATGTGTTTGACCTTTCAGAACTCCACAGACTTGCCAGACTGACTGCATGGTCTGCTTGGTTTCTTACTCTCTTCTTCCCCATGAAAATGTAGCCTATTGAACTTGATCATAGGACTTTTTACCCTATCTGGATGCTTTTTTATAAATCCCAAATACAGCTTTTTAATGTCTTTCTCCCCTCCCAGCCCTGTTTCTTCCCTTTTAGAGACTCTTACATTTCCTTATCTAAGGAAGGAATACCCATGGGTACAGACTTACTTACACAGCAAATATCAAAGAAAAGTGGCAGTTGAGCAATGAACTACTACAGGTCTTACTGATGCCTGCTTACATTGCACATTGAGGGATGAAGCCAGGGGTTGAGAACCTTTAGTTACCCCAGAAATGTGTAAGTAGCCAAGTAAACGTATCCAGTGTGCCTTATTGTTGCTGGAGTACATTTCAATTGTTGGAAGTTTAATTATCTGAGCCTGCTGGGATCCTGTGCTCACTTCGGATTACTTTCTGCATTTAACTGTACCTGTGTAACATGCATTAATTCTGGAATGCAACATCTGATCAATTTTAAGAAATATTCAATGTATCAATCAATTAATCTAAAGAAGAATGTAAACACTGGAGAAAAGGAAAAGAATTGAGATGGCAAAGTGTCCTTATCTATTGAAAATAATAATTTCAAGTACTGTTGCAGCTGTGTGTAGAAGAGGTAAGTGAAACCCAGTATTTTTTGCTGATCATTTCTGCATCCTCCAAACAGATTTTAACAGGCTGAGATGTGGAAACTTGAATGGTGTGACACCCAGACCAATAACGGTAGCTAGTAAAGAAGAGTTATTGCCTTCTGAGACATGAGAGAGTGAGCACAGGAATGTCTTTTTCAGGGAAAATGTGTACATATTAAGATTGTCACTGAACTTTAGCCATGACAATAGATAGTGGAACGACAAGAAAGCCTAATATAGAGGGTAGTTGAGAAGGAGGTCATGAATCTGTAGAAGAGCGTTATGATGTGAGCTTGAGAAAGAAGTGAGGACAACATGGAGCACTGGAGTGGGGGCAGTGGAGATACATAAAATTTTGTGTGTGAAGGATGAATGTGAGGCTGATAGGATAAACTAGCTTTGCGTTTGTCATGGTCCACTCAGTGGATGCGTGATGGCTCACTTACTGTGATCTCAAAGTGCGAAAATCAAGACAACCATGCCAAGGGTTTATGCTTCAATCAAACAGAGCAACTTTATTGTTTTGCCCATAAAGAAACATGCGAAGGGAAGGAAAAGATAAAGTAAAGGGAGGAAAGAGAATTATAGCTTCCACCATGGGTCCAAGGCATCCCTATTGTCCCAGGTCCAGGCAGAGTCCCACCAGTAATTCTGATCATTGTTGTCCTTGGTGGGGAAGATCTTCGAAACTCAGTTGCTGAGGGGTCATCTTTTATGCTAAGCAACATACCTTGCATCACCTCTGTTCCATGGATTTTTGCCAATCTCCACCTTCACTTCGCTTGCCAAAACTTAACTGCGCAGGCCCAAAAAAGTTCTTGCTTCACTCGCCAACACTTAACTGCGCAGCCCAGTAGGTGTGGTTTCAGGAGGAGTTTGCCTCAGAGGCAGGGAGGAGGCAGGTAGCTTTTGACCAAGAGGTGCGTTTTAGTCTTGTAATGAAGAGAAGTTCACTGAAGGTTCAAGTTTTGCTGAAGCAACAGTTGAAGTCCAACTTCTGGAAAGCAGCTATGCATCCATATCTCGGTTGTTACTTTGCAGTCCCAGGTACTGGAGAACAGCACAGTACCCCTTGTACCACTCACTTCTTTCTCTCACGGTGCTTGCTTCTTGGTGTCTCTCCAAGTCTCTGGTGGTGATGTTGAGACAAATACTATTCTTCAGACCGACTCTTACAGAGTTGCACAAGAGTGTGGAGTTCCTTCTGAAAACAGGGAAAAGCAGATAAAAACGTGAAAAATTTGGGATTCAGTGGAAGAGAACAAATTACATGTGGACTTGTATTAAATTTGCAATAATTATGCATCCTCAGGGTTACAAAGTTTTTTTAAAATAATCACTTCAGAATGTTTTTAGGTATCATCTTTTTACATCATTCTTCTGTGCTCCCTACAGTATACATAATGTGCTTAAACTCTTTCTAAATAAGTTTTTAAATGCTCTCTTTCTGAAAAAGATTTAGAAGACAAAGAAACTTTCCTTAGTCTCCAGAAGTGTTAGAGTTTAGGTGCCCTATCAATAGTTATTTGTATACTAAGGCTATTTATCAGCAGGGCACACAGAAGAGAACTTCGAACTCAGACCTGAATGAGCCTGTGACATACAGTATCCCCCTTGAGGCCTAGATTTCCTGTGGAGGAAAGCTGTGCACCCATGCTGGATATAGGTCACAATCTTCAACTGAAGTTGTTGCCTTGCATGATGAGGAGAGGAGTATCTGATGTAACCCAGCTCTGTCAGAAACTCAATTTAGATATAATCTGAAACCTTTTTTGATACATATAAGGCAAGTAGAAAGAACACATATCAGAAACCACCCTATTTTATAGGAAGAGTACCAGAGGAGTAACGATATCATTTTCACCTTTCAGCCCTTACTGCATCTTAAGACGGCAGAGATTTTATGACCCTTTCATGTCTCTTTACCAGTTCACAGTGTGTCCAAAGACTCTCCTGCACTCCCACTCCCCCTTAATTGATGGTCTGTCAAGGCTGATGAAAAGTCTTGAAGGGATTTAACAGGTGACCATGTCTTCTTCATGACTCATTCCCAGTCATAGATGGGAAATCTGTTTGTTTGCTGGGTTTTTTTTATTATTTTTCTTTTTTGCCACACATTTTTATGTAGTTATCTGAGTGTTCATACCATGCTAGTCATATGTTCTCTCTCTAGAGGTCTCAATGATAACCAGCAAAACTTCATCAACATTATTATGCACAGCTCACATCTCCAGAAAGGTAGTGAAAGATGAAAAAATACTCATCCATCATGGAAAGAAAACACTCAGTGGGACACTCACCCCACAATAAGTGCATCCATACAACACATTTTGTGGCTTTCTCCATTTCTCTGTATGTAGATTGTACAGACTTGTTACATTCCCATACACGAATACAGTGGTCACACCATGTTCCCAGGGAAGCTAACACACTGCAGGCATCTAGCAACTCTGAGTTTTCTATAGGAAGTGGGAATTTGTAAGATCAGCTCTAAAGAACATAGAGTTTTTTCACTGAATGCCAAATAGGAAATCTCTAACTGACTTGAGGAACCCTTGGGGTCTTATGTTTCTTTAAACTCCTAAGCATTTCTGCCATTGGGATATTTTTAGGGAAATACCCTAAGAAAACATCATTACATATGTATCACAGGGAAAAAAAAAACAAACCCAAACCAAAAAACTACTTCTCACCTTTGTGCATTAACTAAAGAGAAATGTGATTTTGCTTTATTTTAAGGTGAATATGAAGTCCTGTGTTAACTTATATTCTGTAGAAACATATGTATGGTTTGTCTGACTGATGTAAAGTCCTGTGTTAATTTCCCAAACATCATAGTGCTGCACTGGCCACGAATACAAGATGAGTATTTAGTGTGGCATTCAGCAGACTTTTTTCAGCCTTCAGTGGCATCGCAGTTTAGTGAGACCATCTTCATTAGATGCCCATTAGTGATGACAAATGAAGCGATGATAAAAATGCAATTATATTCTTTTAGATTAAACAGATTTGCTCAAATTCATGTTTGGGTACTTTTGATCCAGCCATGCATAATGTCTATCCTTTTACTAGCTTAAAAAAAAAAAATCAAGAAGTAATTTATGTCAAAAAGTAAGAAACACTCACCAAATATATCATTATGATTCTAACTGTGTGCTATTGTAGGCATTAAAGCAATTTAGTAGTGTCAAATTTTAAATTTAATGGACTTGATGGATTTTTGTTTTAAGCTTTTGCTTAGAAATTATTATTATTATATTTTTATAATCTTTTTTGTATGCTCTAGGCATTTAAGATGCAAAAGACTTGAACGCTGTGCGCCAGAATGTCAGTTATTTTTTGTTTAATGTTGAAGCACTTGCTGAAATGTATTTTGATCAATATGTAATAAATTATGATCTTCACCTCAACCTGGACCACAAACATTCTTTTAGCACTTTTTTTCTCCTAAAATCCCCTAGGAATTGGTCAGAAAGAAGTACTGCCTAATTGTAATTTGGATTTAACCAATGAAATAAGAAATACTTATTGCTTCTTTAATCTAACTCAAATACTGTCATTAAATTAGGAAATCTGATTTATTCTTTTAAACAGAAAAATATTAGATGCTGATTTTTTTTTTGCATGCAGTAAGTACACTTCTGTGAAGCTTTGCCACTCCCTTGCTGCAGTCTCAGGGCTGTGCAGTGGGAAAGTGCCCTCCTGATAAAGCCTCTTAGCTGCTGCTTTCTGATGTGCACGTGCAGCAAGCAATACAAGCACTGTAGTTCAAGTCCCTGCTGCAGTAATGTGACACTGAGAATCCATGTCTTCCAAAAGTAGCTATCATCTCAGTAATAATTTCAAAGCATATGTGTCTATACAATCTTTATTCCTGTGTGGAATAAAAGTCAGTGTACTGCGTGAAGAGCTTTAAAAACTTAATGCAAACTTCAATGGCTGATGATTATAGGCATCTTTCCTTAAGTTTCTAACTTGCGAGATAATGGGATATTCATAGTGGTCTGAAATACTTACTCTATCATTTATGTTCTCTGCTTGTTAATTTTCATGTCTTTAATGTCTTACTGTTCACCATCACTACCTTCCTTAGACTGAAGACGTCTTTGAATCACGTTTTCTTTTATGACTAGTTATTTGACAAGTACTGATTGGAAAAACAGTTTCTAACCAAGAAAGCAATTTTAAATTAGGCATTGCTTTTCTCTCAGGTGAACCTAGGCCCTGTATACCTTTTGACAGGTTAGATTTTGAATGTTTTTAATAAGAAAGGAATAAGTTCTTCAATGGAGTACCCAGTGGAACTATGAAGTCGTTACACTCTGGAATTGCACTTCATATCTGGGCTGCACTGGCTGCCTAGAGACTCAGAAACACGATCAAATTACCAAACATCAGCTGAACTTCAGTACTTGTCAATCCATTTACTCTGAGCTGGTGCAAAGTTAAGATAATGTAACTAAACCTAAGGCCTGTAGCTTACTTTGTAATTGAGGCTGAACTGGCAGTATGCTATGAATGAGTGCATACTTGTGTGAACTGATGTAATGTACTGTACCTTGTTAAGCCTCAGAAGTATCTTGGGCCATAAATCATATGCATTGTGTGTAATTTCAGTATCAGTTCCGGGCACCCACGACCTGGCACTAACCCTTACTTTTCCTGGTAGTCTTTGAAAGACTTTTGGCATTGGTCTGGTTCATTATTTTTGTGCTGTTACTGTGACAAAAAGAAAGAAGCAAATAGTATTAGCTCCCTAATAACACTGCATTAACATGAGAGACTGTAGTGGGTGCATGTCTGGCTTTAGGGTATCCTGTGTCATCTTTCTCCCAAACTGTAAAGAAACAGAACATTAAAAAT
This sequence comes from Dromococcyx pavoninus, assembly GCA_033558185.1. NCBI lineage: Eukaryota > Metazoa > Chordata > Aves > Cuculiformes > Neomorphidae > Dromococcyx > Dromococcyx pavoninus. The sequence goes on from JAUMJL010000025.1 coordinate 3,247,733, forward strand.
GGATCAGATGAGATGCTGGGCCAGTACTGCTTTTTTTTTTTTTTAAGTTTCCACACAGTTTTTTTGAAACATTTGTTAATGAAAGCCACACAAAAAGTTATTAAACTGAAGAAGATAGAGTTCTATTCTCTTTTTCAGAAAGTGCTGTGAATTTCAAAATCTGCAGTGTGTATATAGGTTGACCAAATAAACCGCAAGGGAAAAATGCATGTTTTAAAGTGAGACTTCCTTCTAGTACTCTGTGAAGAGCCATCTCTGAAAACAGTGAATATTATTTTGTGGTTATGTAACATATATGACTCATGCGGGCAGACAGAGAAACCTGTGATTAAAAAAAAAAAAACAAAATAATCATATTTGTCTCATTTTCTTTGGTTTCACACAGTGTTTATACTGCAAACGTGGTAAATGAAGTTTCCTTGCTATGTATGTGTAAATTAGGTTTGCTTGAACAATGTAGTTTAGAGGCTAAACAGAAATATTCAGATTTAATTACTAACATAAAATTAAAAATTATCACAGTATCACAGTATCACAGTATCATGAGGTTGGAAAGGACCTCTGAGATCATCAAGTCCAACCTATATCCCAACACTAACACCAACACTAACACCAACCATCATCTAAATCATGGCACTCAGTGCCTCATCATCTCAGGTACACATCTATTTTCCAAGGAGTGCCTGTCTCTGACCTCCTAATCTCTGGTACTTTTCTGCAGCAGGACCACCCCGGCGATACAAGTCAGTTGTCATAACCTGCCTCTTCAGATGGCTCTTAGCTCATCTTTCAATGCAGTACTATTTGCCATGTTATTTTTCAAAGTCTGAATGAGGTACAGAGAATAAATTTATTTTCTGCTGCTATGTTCAAATTAAATTCATTTATGCTCAGCAGTTACTACATTGTGATATTCAATGCAGAATATCCATTTCTTAAACCAAAATTGTCTCATGAACATACAGAATCAGAATAAGGTTTATGGGAGTAATGCTTAAAATCAGAAACCTCCTGATCTTTCTCTCACTAGTGTAGTTCATGTATTTCTCTCAAGTGACAAATTTAGGGTTTGCTAAAAAGAAATGTAACAGCAAAAGGATGCTTCTAATCTCTCTGTCATCTGCAAAGTTAATAAAACTATAATACAGTTATGTGCTCATTTTTTTAATGGGGAGTTTATGTTGACCAGAAATTCACTCTGAAGCAGAATTCTAAAAGTGTTTGTTATTGTACCTTGCAGTGTACTTGACATTCTTTATTATTGCCAAGGCCTTCTAGTCTCCAGTCTCCAGTAAATTCAAGCACGTAAAACTCTTCCTTCATATACCTCCCAGGAAAAAAACAAGTGTTTTTATTTTGAAATCTAATGATATACTTAATGCTGTTGCCATGATTCAGAAGACCACAGGACCACTACCAATATGAATGTGGACAAAGTCAGGTTAAACTGCTTTAGCTTGTGTTTGCCATGGATAGGGGCACACTGTTCTACCAACATGGTAGCTTTTCAGGCCACTGTATTTTAGCTGAAGGCCTAAATCTAACATTTCAGGCAAATCTAATAGTAATACCGTTCAGTCCTTCCAAGTATATATGTGGTCTGTTAAAATACCTTAATTTGTAGAAGTATAGCTCTTTAAGTAATGTTATCTTTCCATATTGATTTTCATCCATTTACAAAGAGAACAATAGCATCTTCACTGCAATGCTGTAAGGCTTCCTTCATTAATGTATGTATGACACCTTGAAATTTATGAATAATAGGTTTTGGACTTTAATGAGAAATAATACTTGTTTCTTTAAAAATCCTTGGTACCATACTAAATGCAATACTCTATTAAAATGAACAAATTAAAGACATCTTACTTTTTAGAAAAGAAAGATTGATCTATTGCTTGTTTGTTTCATCAACTGAATTCAATGTTTTATCATAGTATTTCCATACTAAGCAGTCCTTATCATGCAACAATAGTTTGATAAAACATTTAAAAAAATAGAGCAAAACTTGGAGGGAGGATAACTGCTTTCATATTATAAATTATATGTAAAATAGATGATTTTCATAATGATACATAATGCACTGCTTTAACTGTCTGCATTGTATTGTACAATGCTTTGTCTGTGTGGAATTGCACCAGCTGTACCTGCTGTGCCTTTGTAGAGTCCTATTCAGCACTCCTTATTCACTCCCTCCTTTGGCAAAGCCCCCTCTGAAGTCAGTGTATGATATGCTACAGTGAGAAGTGCTGAATAGGACCCTTAAATGATAACTACTCGGAGGAGGAAACTGCCACTTTTCTCACACTTCTCTTACTGTATAATACAATTTGGACTGAAGATGAAATACTACTACTATGAAAATACTACTAATAATAGATTGAGCAACTACATCAGCCAAATCATGGCAGTTCCCAAGAAACACCGTTCTTTTTTTTCAGCATAAGGGAATCAAAGAATATTTCTGTATACCAGCATTGTTGTTACTTTTAGGTATTGTGAATGCTAGGTTTTTAAATTTCACATTAGAAGTCCAGAAATCTTTTGTGAAATGTTAAAATGTCAAAATTTAGTGTTTTTCAGGAAAATATCATAAATTACAACACATTTTCAGCCTTTGGGACATAACTACGCCTTAGGCCTAAACCTTGTACTAATAGGTGAGGTACAGTTATTTCTCTTTTGAGGTCAAGGTAAGGGCTGTATTAATCCACTTTTAGGCTTTTCAGGAAGTGAATCTCCCCAGAATCTTTGCTTGTTCAAACATTCAGTGTTGGGCTTCCACAATTTTACTCGTTAGCTTTGATAAACTATCTGTGCCCACAAACCCCAGCCATTTCTACATGTTAAAAAAGAACACTTTAAACAATTTGACTGAACACCTTTACAGCTTTGGTTTTAATTAGATGTTTTGCTTCTTCAGCTTACTGGAAAGAGCTAGATAGCTTCTAACCACGTCAGTCTATAAAACAGCAGGTGTCAGCTTTAACTGCCTCTGAAAATTTTAAATGTATTCAATTAACAGAACCCTTGGAGAATGATACTTTTTATGTTCATTTGTCTTATGCAAGGTTTGCGACTTTTTTTTTTCTTGTATGCTATGTTCTTGTTGATTCTGTGACCCAATAATGCCTAAATTTTTTAATATCTGAGTACATTCAGTTAGTGCTCTCATCTTAATTTAATCCATCAAAAAAATGGATTGTGCCACAGGTGTCGTTGGAGAAGGTAAGTCTCTCTCTCTTTTCAGGAATCCGAAGCAATCTTGACACCAGAAGAGTAAATGGTTAACTTTGCAATGAAGGTGATAACACTGATAGTTTTGAGACCTGAAATGGGTGGGTGTTCATATTTTGGTCCCAATACACAAATCAACATGTGTAGCTAGATATTTTTGTAGGCTTTCCCAGGAAAGGATTGAAAGAAGTGCAGGAATTGCTGCACATTCTGGAACAGGACCGACCATTATATAAACTGTGCGTGCAAACATATGTACAAACATATGCACAAGCACAATTAAAAGTAAGCTTTCTTGTTGTTCAGCTACCAGCAGGCAGTTAGATTTTTCCAATTTATGCTCACTCTGTATGTTATGCTGCTACCCGTGTTACCATATTAGAAAGCCTCCCTATATCATGCCACACCTCCAAGCATTGTCCTCATGGCAGAAATGAATCATGCTATGAAGCTATAATATCATGTGGGTTACCCAGAAAAGATAAAATCCTTTGGAAAAAAGTTTTAATTGCATCATGACTGACATACCTTGAAAACAGGCTGCATGTCAGGATAAAAGTTAAATAAGACACTATCCTATTTACGCACTATTAGTTAATCTATATTTTACTACATCTGGCATGATATTAAATCCAAACTCCACCTTGTCTTGGTTTGACCGGGTCCTGGGAAGAGTTCCTAGTCTAACTTGAAGAAACAAGAAAGGTCTCTTCACAATGTATAGGAACAATCAAGCACTAGGAAGTGGCAAAGCGTGAGTAAGCGAGGCACACACAATGCATGAACCCATCCTGTTTTACTACGTGCCAAGTCTTAAGAACTCGGAATAAATCCTGAGAGATTTGCAGATAAATTAGTTATTGTATCTTCAAGCTAGAGCATAATTTGTTGATGTGACATTTTAAAAGAAAATCTAAATTAAGTATAAAATATATTCTGAACACACTGCTACTTCATACAACAAAATTCAAACCCAGCCTACATGAAAAAAATATTATCTATAATGCACAATGGTGATGGGTAGCCAGAACAAAAGATTCCTGAGTTGGGAAGATCATGGCTGCAGAAAATGATGTTTCAGTCGGAGGAAGCTGATCACATCACCTGCTTGAAATGAAAGACATCCTTCAACCTGTTAGAAGTGTTTTCCTCAAACACAGATGAGGAAGAGATAGGTGAGTCTCTCAAAGTGTACCAGGAGCACTGTATGCATGGAAGAAGGAAGAAGAATGGAGATGCTATGGAGAAGAAATTTAAAAAAAACAAAGTGAAGAAGCTGGAAGAGGCTGCAGTGAAAGAGAAACATTTTTAAGATGTTGACAGAAAAAAAGTTTGTTTGAAAAAAGAACCCAAGAAAGCATTTTCGGGGAGGGAGGGGAGGGAGAAAGATGATCTAGCAAAAATTACTTTAAAAGAATAAAATAGCTGTTGGAAGAACTCTGGATCTGGATATGCATTGGCATTACTACAGAGAAAAGGCAGAGCTGGGAAGACAAATCAATCTTTCTTTCTTCTGCTTCTGGGTCATGAGGAGGCATCTGTAAAGGCAAAAAGCAAGGTCTTCATGGAAGAAAAATTTTCCAGAAACTACGAAGAATCAAGCAAGTCTTTTATCATCTGACAGTGGTAAAGAATTACAAAAAACCCCGTTGCTTCTCAGCATAGTTATAGTGCCTGTGTGTGGCATTTGTCATACCTCTCTTTAAAATTTATTGATTAGGTTAGCTTCAGCAACACTGTCTATCTCTAAAGCCCTTATTTATCATTAGTTGTGAAGAGTTTATGAAAGTGTCCATAAGAATAAACCACATTGCTCTGAAGGGTTAATCTAGTTTAACCTACAAGCAACATGAGTAAGTTTTAATTTCAGCATGTTGAACTTACCAGGATAATTGAATAAAATGAGTCTTTAACAGGAAATTTTAAAAGTACCTCAAAGGGGATTTGTATTTCACAGTATAAAACATTGTGCAAAACATTATCAAGTGTAACACAGTTGTGACTGCTGAAAGCTTTTTTTTTTCCTATGAGTACTTTGAAAACCCTTGGCAGAGAAGCAATGAAGATTTCTAGTTGAATCTTAAAATATCTTTCCCTCTTCTCTCTCTCCAGAGGTTTATCTGTTCAATATGTTAACCACTATAACTTGTACTTTTTCTTGTTATCTCACTTGCTCTGGGTGCTATTTATTGGTCTGGGGAATAAAATTCAGATCATATTCTAGCAGCTAGCCCTCAGACTCAGCTTTCCATGAGGCAACATGAGAGTTATCCAAAGTTACAAATGCTTACATAGTATTTATGTTTTGTTCCTTACACTAATGTTTCTGAAGTTACTGCCTGCTGTGCACATAGGAAATAGAGCCTGGTTGGGGGGACATGATCAGCTCCATATAGCAGGGTTGATCCTGGTTGGGTGGTCTGTGGTTTACTGATCCAGAAGGAGCATATGTGTGGTTGGAAAAAGAAGGGAAAGAAGCCAGTGTGACTGTTCTGCTTGGACTTGATTCTTTCAGCACAGAGATTTTATATCACGCTGTCTCTCTCTTGGGAAGAAATTATTAATTATAATTGTTATTATAGTCTTGTAGTAACATATTAATACTAAATTTTTCTTTGTGGTAGGTTAACTTCTTTCTTAATTTCTCTTCCTAAATTATAACTCTCCTGTACATTGTGGTACCAATTAGCTGATTTGGAAGATGCATACAATTTTTTTCTAGATATTATGATGTGAATATACCATTTAACGAGGACTACGAGGCCATAAATGACATTTTTCCCTATAATTAAAGTGGGTTTTATTCAGTCAAAATTATTACTTTTGAAAGACTACTGAACAGGCTTCGCTACTGGATATATTTAAACTATTTGGGTTTTGTATTCAAGAATCATCCATAATTAAAAGTAGTTTTACAACGGCAAACTAAAAATTTTCTACAGTCCATCGTATTTAGTACTAGAGTGGATGTAGCTTATATGTAACACAGGATGTTAAAAGTATGCATAAAAAGTGATTAAATCCCTGAAAAAAAATCAGCCTTTTCTAGACAGCAGTAGGAAGAAATGTGTTATTTTGCCGCACTGCTGATGAATACTCAGTTATTTTAACCTTAGTGATACAAAGAGTATGAAAGATATTGTCAAAGCTCTCTGTGTATTTCTTATAAAAATATATTAGGCTGGATGAAATAACAAAATTATCCAATCAAAGAAATATAAGTCACTGGGAACTCTTTATGTATAGTTCCTAGTATACTTCATACTTGTCTTTCTTACAAACCTTTGCCAGTACAAGTGCACCAGTTTCATACATGAAATGTCATGACCTCTCTTTCTATTTTTGACTTTGAATAGTTGAGGTCTTAGGTACAAGGGTTTATTTGTGATTTTATTGTTTGTTTGGGTTTTTTTCCTGTATGTATGTGGCATCTTTGCAAGTTGCCAATGACTTTACAGTGATGTAGTGAAAAATGTGAGGCTCTGAATTAAAAATAAAACTAACATTTTGAGAACAACAGTTTAATTTTTTATTGTGACCCTTTTAGTTTACACCTCTATTGTTAAAGGCCGAATGAAGTATTTGGTTGCTTAAAGTCAGCTCCCTTCTCAAGAGTTTTCAAGACAGCAATGGTGAGTGCCTGTTTCCCAGTGTCACAGTGCTACAGGGTGCAATGTAGCTGTAGAGGTACTGTGGTCAGCTCTGGTGGGATGCACTAGAAGGAGAACAGACATAGACACACGTCATCCCTCTACCTTAGCTGAGAAGCAGTGAGCTGCTGAGAATACTGACTTCCCGATGGTCTGCTCCTGCTGACAGTGTGCAAGGATGTCCACCTTCTGCTCTTGGGAAGCACTATATGTGCAACATCACCCAACAACGACATGGCACAGGCATTGCTGTTACGTTTCCCTGTCTTTGGAGCCATTTTAAGCCCTGCAACCAATATATGTATTTGTTGTGTATTCTATTAAAGAGGAAAATATATGAGCTTTGGAAGAGCGGACAGGCATCCCAGGAAGACTACAAGGATGAGGTGAGATCACGTAGAGAGAAAATTAGAAGGACTAAAGCCCAACTAGAACTTCAACTGGCCAGTTTGGTGAAAGATAATAAAAAATGTTTCTTCAAATATATTAATAAGAGGACCAAGGAGAATGTTGCTCCTTTACTGGATACAGGAGGTACAGTAGTGATGAGGGATGAGGATAAGGCAGAGGTACTTAATGCCTTCTTTTCCTCGATCTTTAATAGTAAGGTGAGATATCCTCAGGATATTCAGCCCCCTGAGCCAGAAGACAGTGAGAATGAAGCTCTAATGATCCAAGAAGATTTGGTTAGAGACCTGCTCAGCCAATTAGACATACACAAGTCTATTGGGCCAGATGGGATCCACTCAAGGGTATTAAAGAAGCTGGCAGAAGTCCTCTCCAAACCCCTTTCCCTCATCTACCAGCAGTCCTGGGTGACTGGGAAGTGCTACTTGACTGGAGACTGGCGAATGTTACACTTATTTACAAGAAGGGTCGGAGGGAGTATCCAGAGAACTACAGGCTTGTCAGTCTGATCTCAGTACCAGAGAAGGTCATGGAGCAGATCATCTTGAGTGCTATCCACGGTTTGTTAAGGCGACGAACCTGAGTGTGGAGAACAGGAGCGGGCAAACAGGGGTGTGACACGTCAGTGAGGGTGTGGCACGGCAGTTTGCACAGGCAGGAGAAACAGGCAAGAAGCAGCCACCTAGTTAGTCTCTCAGGTGATCTTTTTTTTATCTCTGCTAAAGCTGATAATGGTTTACAAAAGAAAGAGAGCTGTCACTGCTGTTAGCACTAGGAGTGCATCGACACAAACGGAACCCTACAAGAAGGATGCAGTCACACAGGTCACTTGCTGCACAGACTGTTTGAGCCTGGCAGCATTAGCTCCAGAGGACAGTGTAAGAGGCACCTGTGTGAGAAGTGAGCAGGTGAATGATTTGCTATACATGGTAGCAGAGCTCAAGGAATGCCATTACAGAAACGTGGTGGGACGACTCGCATGGGTTATAGGTTGGACTTGATGATCTCAGAGATCCTTTCCAACCTTATGATACTGTGATACTCTGATACTGTGACAATCTTTCCTTACTCTATAGGTCCTTACACGATGAAATTTTTTCTAGTATCTGGTGTAGGGTCCTAAAATGGATTCCTATTCTTTTGCTTCCCTGAGACAAGCAGGATAGCTGCCACTGTGTTTCTTCCTTCTAAGCTTTTTCTTCCTCTATGTGTGTTTTTGGGTAAATGCTAAGTTAAAAGGTGACATAGTGCAGTATTGTAAAGTCTGGGATGCTTGCAATGCTGCTGCTGAGCTCAGACCTTCTGACACATGGACTGGATAAGCTTATGATAGTACTCAAAACAGGTGTGTAGGCAAAGGAGTAGGAGCCAGCCCCCTTTTCACTTCTAGGTTTTAATTCTCCAAGGAGACAGTGGTAAATTAGGATAAGGTATGCCATGTGTATTTGTTCAAATAGTATTAAGACTAAAGATCCAGTTTAGGCTCTGGACATGTATATGAATTTGACCAGAGATCAGTCTATGAAACCCATCATAATGTTTTGGATTAATTTCTACATCAGTTGAGGTTTACTAAGGTGCTCAGCTTTAGAAACATCTCCAATTTTTCAATGTGCATCCCAAAGAGCTTGTTAGATACCATTTCTTAAATTTTATCTGAAAGCTAATTTGTCTGGTAATGCAGGGAATATAATACATACATGTGGAGAAAGTTGATTTCTACAAAACTTCAAACTAGAATAAAACACAGAATCTTCTCATTCCTCACTGTATTTTCCTCTTCTCTTACAACTGGACCTTTGCATCTGGAAGGCAAAGAGCATTTTATATATGTCTATTTTAAGACCTTGCATGGCAACCTGAAACACCTTTACCCCATTTAAATCTTATTCATGAAAAAAATTTGTGATGTCTTAATGCTTCTTTTTAGGGAACCATTTGGATTATTACCTCACATTTAGTGCTTTATTTGACATATACACCTCAGCATCAACTAATCAGACTATTCTTGAACACTTGCTTGTAGCACTTCTCTTCAACACGGAAACTGACTCATGCTGACAGGAAACAACATGAGGCTTTCCCCGAAGGGACCATCCCATAAGCCCTACGAGGAGAGACTGAGGGAGTTGGGGCTGTTTAGTCTGAAGAAGAGGAGGCTCAGGGAAGACCTCATTGCTCTCTACAACTACCTAAAAGGAGGTTGTATTTGGGCAGGGGTTGGTCTCTTCTCTCAGGTGACCAGTGACAGAACTAGAGGGCATGGACTCAAGCTTCATCAGGGAAAGTTTAGACTTGATGTTAGGAAAAAGTTCTTCACTGAAAGGGTGATTGGCCACTGGAATGCGCTGCCCAGGGAGGTGGTGGAGTCGCCGACCCTGGAGATGTTTAAGGGGAGACTAGGGGAGACTGGATGACGCACTGAGTGCCATGGTTTAGATGATGGTGTTAGTGTTGGGATATAGGTTGGACTCGATGATCTCAGAGGTCCTTTCCAACTTTATGATACTGTGATACTGTGATAATACCAATACGAGTATGTAGTCATGAGCAAGTCAGGGAACACAGAATCATAGAATCATAGAATTATCTGGGTTGGAAGAGACCTCCAAGATCATCGAGTCCAACCCTTAATCCAACACTATCATGATTACTAGATCATGGCATTAAGTGCCACATTCAGTCTTATTTTAAAAACCTCCAGACGTTAGTCAAAGCATTTTACAACATTTAGTTTTGTAGAGAATCTGAAATTCCAGCTCTGAAGCTATGTTGAGCATAAGTACCAAACATACCAACACTGTTTTGTGATAGAGTAAATTTGTTTGGGGAAAATCAGATCATCTAACAGGTTAAAGCTATTTTAAAAGTTTCTTGCATATAGTCATCTCACAAAAAATCATTTTGGCATGTGTTTTCTTTTTTAACTTGACGGGAAAAATGGATTCCTAATGACAGATAAATAAAACACAAGCAGGGATGGATAAAACTATTTGCAGAAACAGGTTAAACAGTAACGTAGCTTCACAAACACAGTACTTCACTGTAACAGTTTCACTTCCACTTCAAAAGCTCAGTGGGTTAATAAAGGACAATGTTCTTATATAAAACAGTCTGAGAATATGTATGTATAGACACGTTAATATTTAAATCTCAATAGCAGAATCTATTATTAAGCATTTCTACCGTTTCTGATAGAAGACCTTAAAGGCTTCAAGCTTTTGCAAAAGAGGCAAACATGATCTCAGACCTTCACTTGGCTTATAGGAATTCAATACTGCTTGGCATGAAGCCACATGCCCTTAGGATGCTTAACCAGTGCAAAATGTTGCAGTACATCTTGCTGACATCTCCAAATCTGGTCTCTACTATCTACATTCATGTCCCAGACTGCTGAGCCAAGGATAACATCTCACTCCTGTTACCTTGGAATATGACGTAGTGAACAATTTTTAAAGCTCAGAATGTCTGAGAGTGACCAAACCAACATTGTCTGGGTTGAAAAAAAAGATCTTTCAAAGGATTCAGACCCAAGCTGTGGAAAAAATCACCAAGGGGGAAAAAGTTCATCAGGGAAAAGTGTCACATTCTGCACAAAATGCAAGAAATTATGGAAAATATTTGCCTTTGTTTTAACTTGCATAAAAATATAGCAGAGAGTTAATTTAAAAAGATGATGTCCAAAATCCTAACAAAAATTAATATTGCACTTCAGACACAGACACCAGAGGCACATCAGAACTTGTAGCAACATTACTGAAAGTGCTTAGGTATTTCCTAATAAAATTGACAAGAAAACCTGAAATGGTTTCTACTCAACAGGACGCAATGGGTGCCATACAAATAAGCCATTACCAGTCAAAATCTAAATATCGTCCTCAACTTTTCATTAAGGGGCTTAGCACTGAAACCATTTAGGAAGGCTGAAGACTCTCTCTAGTATGATCTCCCATGGAAGAACAATAGTGTGCTTAAATATCTATTGTAATTGGTGCTAAACAGAAAGCTGAAAAAGAAATTATTAGGTGACAAAGTAGTGGACTGACTTTGATATATAGAGCATGCTAAAAGTACCTTGCACTTTTTCTCAACTAGACATCACAAAAATTCAAGTTTTCAGAAACAAGTTACCACCACCATATGTAATTTTGGAAACATCTGGCAGCTCTCCAGTGCTGCTGTTATCTCTTGCCTACCTAAAAGCTTCCCAAAGCAGTATAACAATGCTCAGTCAAGCTGGTGATGTAGCATTATAAAACCTATAATGGGTGAGCTGAAAAATGTTCTTAGGTTCAGTTGAAAGTTTAGAGTCTGATTTAAACCACATGGAGATCAGGTAGATCTGTGTACTATGCAGTAAACATCTAAAAGTCTCAACTCCACTGTTTTGTGCATTTCCAGGATTTATAGGATCTCAGAGTGACCAGGGTTGGAAGGGACTTCTGGAGATCATCTAGTCTAATCCCCCTGCTAAAGCAGGTTCACCATCAGCACCACAACGAGGAACGTATCCAGGTGGGTTTAGCATATCTCCAGAGAAGGGGATTCCACAACCACTCTGGGCAGCCTGTTTTAGTGCTCTGTCACCCTCACAGTAAAGAAGGTTTTCCTCATGTTCAGGTGGAATTTCCTATGTCTCAGTTTATGCCTATTGCCCCTTGTCACTGGGCACCACGGAAAAGAGTCTGGCCCTATCCTCTTGACACTTGCCCTTTAAAAATTTGTAAGCATTGTGAGGAGACTGATGAACAAAAGTCTGTGTTCTGCTCTGAACTACTCCAGTTCTTAAAATTTACACCGTAAATTGAGCTCCCAGTCTCTCTAGAATATGTCTGTTCTACCATCATACTGAAATGTCAGAAGACATTTGCTGAGACCAACTTATCCTTATCAGTGAATTTTTTTTTCCTTACCCTAGGGCACTCACAGCAACACTTTTTAAGAAAGCCAAATGAGTATACTCCTTTCTTGTTACAATGAAGACACTCTTTAACTGAATGATTGTGTAAAAATAGCTCCTTGAAACTCTAAAATACATACCATTTTTCTGTAAAAGGGAATATTTTTTCTCATATATCTTCTCCTTAATGAATACATAGATACCAAGAAAGTTAAAAATGTCTATATGCCCCTTATGATTATCTAGGTATCTCCCCGTGTTTTGGATTTTTTGTTACCTGGGTCACAGAGAAAGGATCACAAGCACTCAGGGGAGAAGAAGGATAATGAATCTCCTTCAGTATTCAATACTGTACAAAGGAGAAAAAAAAAAAGCGCTCTGTAGATTAGAATGAAATATGCAAGAATACTCTGGAAATAATGTGCTCGGTCTTTATGTATGAATTAAAGCCTTCATTTTCTAATAGCTTATTCTAATTTCCCCGTGTGGCTAGTGTGGTAGACCTTAAGCCCAAGAAATGATTAAGAAAAAATAATCTCTTTTGCTTTAGGATGTAATCCTTCCATTTGTAGATACCAATAGATTGGTCAAGTGGAAAAGGCTAGAGAAGCTATAAAAAGACTAGAGGAGGCCATAAAAAGAGTATATAGAGGAGTTTCATTTCCTGACAAGCTTGTGACATCATAGGTGAATTTTTAGTGAAATCTTATCATAATTTCATGTTTGAAGCTAATTAACGTGTCTATATCTGCTCATGTGATTCTTTTGAAAGGAGATATCAATGTGTCCATATACCTAAAGCACACACCACAGGCTATGACAATGATGATCGCTACAGTTTCAGCAGAGGAATCATACCTGACTTACTTCTTGTTGAACTTCTAAAGAAAGGGATGCTTATTTAGAAATCAAATATGCATGACTTTCATCAAGAACACGCAATAGAAAGATTACAATTACCTCCTTTAACTGAAGATCTGTATTCATACAAATTAAGTCTAGAAGTAATATAAAATAACAACTCATATTATACAAGTAATAACAAGAAATAAAAAAGAAGTACATCCTTGTAAACATAAGTTTTAAGTAGGATGACAAAATAAATGAATAGAAAATCAACTACAGTTTTCAGGCGATGGCACTGAAACTTTCCTAGATGCTTCTTGTTTGTGTGTTGGACTTTGTTATAATCTAAGAAGAAATATTGCATAGGCATGTTACTATGAAAATACCCTGAAAGGTGCTTGTTCAAGTAAGCACGTAGGTGGAAATCACAGTACCATAACATACGACACGGTCAACAAGATGACTAAAACAACCTAACAGAGAAGCCTTTTAAAAAACTACTTTCCTGGGAGTGAGCTGAAATTATTTACATTAATACCAATTTAAAAGAATCATCAATATTATTAAAATATTTTCACTAATACTACAAACCCCAAAATCTAATGCATCACAAGAATTTTAGTTGGTTTTTACTTAGTTTTGAGACAACAGAGAGCGTACAAGAAACAGACAGAAAGAGAGAGACAGACTCAACAGTCAAAGAGTTTTTGTCAAAATCTAAAAAACAACCACCTTTGAGCTGCTCTGCCCTCTTTTCATCAAGTTATAGCATGGCACCGGTTCCTTTAAAATCACTGGGTTCTTGCATTTACAATATAGCCGGAAATTTTGCATTAGATTTTTTGAAGTTAAAATATTTTGTATAATTTGTGTTGACTGTGCTTTTAGGCAGTGAAGGCAAGGGGGTGTGGCATGAGGAATCACAGGCACTGTTTTCTGCTGTATTGCTCATTAAGCTAAGTTGCAACTTAGATTCATAGATTTCATGGACACAAGAGGCCATTACTGTCATCTAGTCTGACCTCTCATTATAGCGAAGGGCAATCAGTAATTTCCAAATCAAACCCATAACTTTGGTTTGAGCTATAGTATCTCTTCCAAAAGTGCATGTAGTCTTAATTTAGGGATTTTGGGTGATAGAAAATCCATTACTTTCTCAGATATTTTTTTTTCTAATGCGTAATTACTCTCACTGCTAAAAATGTACACTTTACACCTCAGCCAAATTTGCCTAACTTCAGACTATTGCCTCTGAGACCAACAAAAAAGCTTTTCTCTTCTGAATTAAATTTGGTACTATAAAAAAATCTACTTTCCTAGGACACTCTCATCAGGACTGGTCTTGACCTTCTTCTGGAAAAGTAAATTGACTAGTCCTTTCTCTGTTCAACTTGAATCAGTCTAATATATTTTATTCAACTTCTCTGAAATTATCGTAGACCAATAATCTAAACATGGTGGTGTTAATCCCACATGAAAAAGTAAAGCTACCTTTTCATTTTTATCATGTCCTCTGGTTTATATATTCAAGGATCACATTCCCCATCATATGTAGGAGATTAGGACAAACTAAAAGCCAGTTGCTTGCAGAATGTCAGCTTGTAAGTGTAACCTACATGTCTTGTTACTGGATGACATGCTGCTAAAATACATTCCACAAATGACCCACCTTACACACCAATGTTTCTCCTGGATTTCACAGTCATTAGCTTTCACTTAAATTTTTTGGATCATCTGCGTATATTATTATTTTTAATTTTCATAATGATATTGTCCCTATATAGAATTCACAGAATCACAGGATCACAGAATAATCAGGGCTGGAAGGGACCTCTGGAGATCACCTAGTCCAAATTCCCTGATAAAGCAGGCTAACCCACAGCATCGCACATAGGAACATGTCCAGATGGGTTCAGCATATCTCCAGAGGGGGAGATTCCACAACTACTCTGCACAGCCTGTTCCAGTGTTCTGTCACCCTCATGGTATAGAAGATTTTCCTCATGTTCAGGTGGAACTTCCTGTGCCCTAGTTTGTGCCTGCTGCCCCTTGTTCTACTATCAATGGGCACCACTGAAAAGAGACTGGTCCCATCCTCTTGAAACTTGCCCTTTAAGTATTTGTAAGCATTGATAAGACCCTTTTTCAGTCTTCTCTTTTCCACTGTAAACAGAACCTGGTCTCTCAGCCTTTCCTCTGAAGATAGATGCTTATTTCCCTTCATCATCTTTGTGGCCCTCCGCTGTAAACTCTTCAGTGGTTCCTTGTCTTTCTTGAGCTGGGGAGCCCAGAGCTGGGCACAGGACTCCAGGTGAGCCCTAATTAGGGCAGAGTTGAGGGGCAGAATAACCTCCCTTAACCTGCTGGCCACACTCTTCTTAATGCCTCCCAGGAGACCACTGGCCCTTCTGGGCCATGAGGGCACATTGCTGGATCCTGGTTAGCTTGTTGTCCAACAGGACTCCCAGGTCCTTCTCCGCGGAGCTGCTTTCCAGCAAGTCATCCCCTAGCCTGTAAAATTTGTGTTTTCCAATTTATTCTTTTCTCATGACACAGTGCTTCAACCAGTCATCCCAGTTTTGCATCATCAGCAAATGTGCTGAGGGTACACTGTTGTGCCCTCATCCATGTCACTGATGAATATGTTGAACGAGACTGGGCCTAGGTCTCACCCCTGTGGAACACCACAAGCTACAGGCTTCCAACTAGACTGCACCACTGATCACAAACCTTTGAGCTTTGGCATCCAGCCAGTTCGCAATCCACCTCTCTATCCACTTGTCTAACCCACCCTTCCTAGGGTTACTTATGAGGATGTTCTAGGAGGCAGTGTCAAAACCGTTGATGAAGTTGCGGTAGACAACATCTACTGCTCCCCCCTCATACACTCAGCTAGTTATGCCATCACAGAAGGTTATTAGATGGGTCAAATTCGATTCCCCCATGGTAAATTCATGTTGACCAGTCCTGACCACCTTCTTTTCCTCCAGATACTTGGCTATGACATCCAGAATATTCTACCAAGAATATTGAAAGCCATTTTTTAATATCTCTTTAAACAGCTTTTCCTACATTTTAAATCCACTAGGTCCCATTTTTGTTCATTCAATAGATACAGTATCAATGCTATCTATTTTTTTCTGTAACATATAAAGTTTTTCAAAAACTTCTGTGAATTTTATATAAATGTGGTTCGCTTCATCAGACATGTTAGTTATTTTAGAAAAAATAAACTAGTTTGATCGTGTTTTTTGTAAAATCACGTTGATCAGCATAATCTATTTTACTACTTAAAATTCTGTGCTGGTTACTTTCACTATCAGTAGGACACAAATACGGCGAGATGACATACCGGGCAGGCCATACGTGTAGAATTATTTAAGCCTGTAACATGGCCACCACCATAGTAATACTGTATTATATCAGGTATTGATCAGATACCATTTTTTCCCCTACAAAGACACCTAAAGAGAGTCTAATGAAACTCTTTATCTCTGCTTTACCTTTCAATCTGATGGTCATCATGTCACACCCAAAATTATAAACTGTCTGTAGTCTAAATTTATTCTCCTGTATTGGAAGATATCCAGTCAATAAACTAGTCCTTTTTCTAAACCTTAAGACTATGTTGTGCCCTTAATATGGATGAAAATTGCCAGAGACATCACCTGGAATTCTGCTGGTAGCTTGAGGGAAACATCAGGGCCAAGATGGGTAACATTACAATTTGAAATAGGACTTGCTTTATTTTTTGTAAAAATCAGTGTAATGACTAGGGCCGTATTTGACCAAGGTCACATTATTTATGCCAAAGTACACACTATACTTTGCAGTAATGGTAGTGTGTGTTGGTGTTCTCCTGTTCACGGTACATAAACTGAGATGGAAATAGGCCATGGTTGCTGTCCTCTGATGTGCATACTTGTCCTATGCCAAATCTGGGACTCTATAGCCCTCGTTTTGCAAACTTCACAGATCAAGTATCCTCTTTTTCTGCTATCAGTATCGTAAAATAAAGAACCACTCTCTTGGTTCCAGCTGAAGGAGAATGGCCCAAGTTGTTACATGATTTAAATATGTATGTACTCCTGGACAGTTTTCCAGCACCTTTAAAATTAAGCGGAATATTTTAAAGAGATGCTCTGCTCATTTGACCTTCGAATCATAAGAAACACTATAGTTTTAGTGGCATCTGTCAGATATTCTATAAATAAAAATTTGTGGCTCAAGCCTTTAAAAGTGATTTTCAATGAAACTGAATATTGGAACTGGAATCCTTTAAAAAACCCACCTCTGTTTGGGAATACTATAGACGGAAATTGCCGTTAATGTCCCTGTCAAATACAACATATACAGTCAAACCTGTGAAGTTTCCCTGAGTTCAGGCTGGTTACTCACAAATCTGCACAGAGCTCTGGTGAATAATTTATACCAGGCTTGAGGTGACAAGTTAAACACGCCCATTTTATCTAAAATGCTATGAAGGCATCAAGATGGAGCCAAGATGCAGGGTGAGTAGAGCTTGGCTGATGGGAATCTGAGCATGTCGAGAAGGGGGATGCCGCTGTAAAGAAAATGAAATGTAATGAGATACTTTTTCATGCATAATTCATGGATGAAAACATGACTGCATAAAAAGCCATGGATTTTAACAAGGCAGGGCTGCAATCATACACATTAGCTTCCCAGAGGAACTTTATATAATATTGGTCAAAAAGAAAGGATTCTGAATACCAGTACAAAATAAAGCTGACGGATTCAAATGCAGTAGATATGGCTTTAATGTACAATGGTTGTAAAGGAAACAATTTATATTTGTACCTCAAAATGCTTCCTAGAAAAAAAAATTACTTTAAAATATATGGCTGTATTTCCTAGCTTGAAGGAAATACTAAGAAGAAGAATAAGAAAATATAATCTAAAATGCATAAACAGTATTTTTTGAGTGTGTTGTTAGGATTGTGCATTGAACTCTTTTGCAAGTATTTTCACTTTTTAAAAGCAAAATTTTTGATAGGAATGACTGCTGTGAACAGGCTTTAAGAAAGATAAAATGATAGCTATTGTCACCATAAAATTTAATTTGGTTGCATTTGCAAAAGCAAATACTGTAATTCAGCTTTCAAGAACAGTTTACTGTTCTGTGTTATGACTGTTTGAAATGGTGTTTAATGCTTGTGGTATTTAGTTGAAGGGATTAAAAATGGAATGTTGATTAAAGCTTGGGATGTCTTAAATTTATCACCACAAAATCCTAATGACAGACTTAGCTGGAAGGAACCGGGGTGCCTGCTTCAGCTGTGTGCTTAGTAGGAGTAGATCACATACAGAAAATGCAGAAGAAGTCATAAGGAGATTCAGAATCACACAAGCTGAAGGAATCAGTGAAGTTATTTGTTTAGTTTACACTGCACAATCTCAATATTTGTAAGGAAAGTAAAACAGCCGTTTTGCATCCAGTTATGGTTTTATAGTCCTGACAGTTGGGTGAAGAATGCATTAAGGGTACAAAATGATTGACGTTTCAAAGTGTTCATCTTCCACAGAATTCTTTTTTCCTCTCTGTTGTATGGTATAAGAGGCAGATAAACACTACAGAGAGGAGCGGGTTTAGTTGGTATAGTCATTAAACAATCTAAGCCTTTTAAATCAAATTACGTCATTAACCTCTATTCACAGGGACTCCAGATTCCTTCAGGTTTTTACAGTACAAAAATAAATATGATGTCTTCTCAAGCTAGGCAATAATTTAATATCTGATTATAGAATTCTATCAGTTCAATTCAAGCTAAAAGAAACACACACAGCTTCCTTTAGCTCTCTCAGACTAGCACTATAATAGTGTTTTCATCTGTGATCTCTGTGCCCCTTCAGAAAACGCTTTCCTTCTTATGTTGTATATTGTCTCCATTTTTAATTTTTCATAATGTTGTCTCAATAGAAAACACTCTGCAGCTTTTGCAGACATTGCTTATCCTTTAAATAACATGACAATGATTTGTCTCACAATCTGCCTTTGTGAAATCTGATTATCTGTGGGTTTAATCCAGGACTGACTTGCCACACTTGCTCATTCCCCATGTAGAAGACTTTAGCGCTTGAGCTCATCCTGGTCTCTGACTAGATAATTTTCTGTAATGGTTTCCCTATTTTTAATAATTCTGTCTTGTTAAGGGAGACAAGGAAGGGAGGAAGATAACATGAATATCCTTCAATTCAATTTGAATCTCCCAGCTCCTGATGTAGAATTTAAAAAAAAAAATTATTTCCATCTGCTCCCTGGTACTTCTTAGATGACGTAGATCCCGCTGGCTCTGGATTTTGCTGATTGTTTAGCCTCACTGACACAGCCATTTCCAAGCATGGAAAGGGTTTTCTTGCTGAGTTAGCTGTGCTCCAAGGGAAGTTGTCCCGCCTTCCATCAGACTGAATACTAGTCAAATACCTGGAAATGTGAAGTATCTGTAATGAGAATCAAAAGGTAACATTCTTTAAATCCTCCTCTAGAGAGCATGTGATACAAGCTATGCAGTTAGGAGGATCCAGCTAAGCTGAGTTCACATGGTTGGGATTTGTTTTCTATTTATTTTCTTCTTAACTTTCAAGAGAGCTCCTCGAAGTTTATGTCATGGGATTGCGTCAGACACGTGCAGGGTCAGGGACTCCATGGTGCTGTATCAATAAACTCTGCCTGCACCTTTAGTGACTTGAGTGTAAGATTGTCTTTACCTGCAGAGAAATACTGCTTGTTTGATCTGCCAGGGCACTGGAATACATGATAAAAGCACCCTAAATTCCGATCAGCTATCTGCAGAACAGAAAGCTAAAAAAAACCCTAGAAGAAAACAGCAAGACAAATATTACTATGGACAACAATGCTATGAAAGTGTTATGTGGAAAAGCACATCAAATACTTGTCAGTAAGCATATAATTTTATACCAGAGTCAATAACTAATGATTTCTGAAGCAGTTTAAATATTCTAGTCAACTGAACAAGGCATGGAAAAAATCTGTAACCCAAAAGTTAAAAATCCTTCAGTCTGATTCAATTTTAGTACTTATTGCTCTTCCGACAAAATACTTAATTTCTTCACTTCTATCTCTAAAAGATTAGTAACAGTAATATTGGGAATGGTGTTAATATTCTAAATGAGGTTGAATATTAATTTCTTTGTAATCTATTTTATGTATGGTGTAAATTTTAAGGTGTATGATATAGATATTAAGGTGTATCTGATCCTTTGTGTTAGGTACTACTAAGACTTCATGCTCAGCATTGTGCCTTCTGAAATAAATGTTGGTCAAACTTAGGCAGTGACATTATATTACTAGAAAAATTGTACATTCAACAGCAACATGTTAGGCCTGTCAGAAGGCTGGAGGCAATTAGAAGAAAAGAGGATTTCTTTTAGCACAAATGAACACCAAGTTTACTGGAAATATTTACATCATACATTTTTATACCTTTTTGCTTTTAAAGATATGAAAATGGGATGTATTCAGTGGTGTCTTAATTTAGATAATAGTTTTCTGTCTTTGGCAGAAAAATAATAAAACAGCAGAAGAACACTTCTATCAATGTATTCTCCTGCAAAATGAAACATATAAATTGAAGTGATAAAGGTAAACCCTGCTATATTTACCCATACCTAGTGTTGTAAGGTCGTAGGTGAAGTGCTATCAATACTAGGGATGAAAAGGAAACAGAAACAATAGTGTGAGAAATTTCATACTTTATGTGCCAGTCAAGTGTTGAAAGCAACTAATATGTGACAATAATTTGTCCTTCTTTTCTTACTCTTTGGACTCCAAAAACACAATTCGGAAACTACCTCATTAGTGGCACAATGCTCAGGGACATGCAGCAGTCTTTTTCTTTCCTGTCCTTTCTCCAACCTCAAAGCCCCCTTTTCAGATGTGTCTGATTGATCTTACCAATTTATTTTAATATCCTAGTAAAGTATTTTTGGAAAGGTGGTAACTTAATATCTCCTCATTCTAAACCTATAGAATCTAAGATTTCTGTTCTGGAGAAGAGGACACCAGGTGCCTGCCTCTCCAGTATTTGGCTGAATTCCACTCTATTTCTTTTTTTTGTACGTGCTGACAGAAACAAAAGCAATAGACTATAGGATTAAACAGTTTCCTTGGGAAGGGACTGCTCGACTGCTTCATGTTAGTTAGCAAGGGCTGTTATCAGCTGTCAAATCAGGAGAAGGGATGCTGCTGCAGCCAAAGAGACACCGGTGTTGTGATTCCAGGTTATGCGTAGCAGGAGGGGGCGAGTGATATTTTGGTGTTTCTTTCAGCCATATTTGTAGAGATTTGACTTAAGCATCTGAAATCCATCTGAACCATCTTTAAGCTGTATGACTCATCTATCAGCAAATATGGCTGTGAGAGCAGGAAGCTGTTTGTGTACTTAGATGGGTTAACAGAACAGTTTTGCTGAGCCTAATGCTGTGACTATGAATGCACTGTTAGTTGTGGGAGCAGGTATAAAGTTAGATTAGGCAGATATATTCAATGAGGAGCTATGTTCATGGTTTGTGGTACAGACTTTCTTATTATTCCTTTCCTCAAAGGAATTAATCCAAGTCATGACACAACTATACAAATTCCCTACATTAAACATAGACAATGGTGAGAAGCAGGATGCTCTGAAGACCTTAAGACTGCAATTGAATCTATCTAACGAGTACACCCTTTCTCCACTGACCTTAAGGCAATATAAATACTTGCCTCTGAGAGATACAGTTTGCTAAGAAATCAACCTGGTCTTGAAGATGATCAGAGGGCTGGAGCACCTCTGCTATGAGGAGAAGCTGAGAGAGTTGGGGTTGTTCAGCCTGGAGAAGAGAAAGCTCTGGGGAGACCTTAAAGTGGCCTCCCAGTACCTGAAAGGGGGCTACAAAAAGTCAAAGAGGGACTTTTTACAAGGGCAGGTAGTGATAGGATGAGGGGCAAAGTCTTTAAATTGGAAAAGGGAAGATGTAGATTAGATATTAGGAGGAAATTCTTCACAATGAGGGTGCTGAAACACTGGAACAGGTTGTGCTGGAAAGCTGTGGATGTCCGCTCCCTGGAGGTTGGATGGGGCCTTGAGCAGCCTGGTCTGGTGTGAGATGTCCCTGTCCATGGCAGAGGGGTCGGAACTGGATAATCTTTAAGGTCCCTTCCTACCCAAACCATTCTGTGAGTCTATGGGAAGAAGTAATAAATATGTAATTGATAGTAAATGTTAGATCTGCTCAGGATCCATTCTTCCCAGAGTCTTTACAGGATGGATATGAAATGGTTGAAATGGCCCACTTCCAGGTTGTGTCTGGTGCAGCAATGAAGAAGGAATGTCTACAGTTTGATTTACTGTGATCTGGTATGATTCCAGGTCTGCATGTCTCATGTTCACCTCCAATAAAGCCTATGCCAGTTACTAGTCCAAGGAAACACGTCATCTTTTTCTTTATCAGCTTTGCTCAGTGTATCTTCATGAAACCGTTGAACCTTGAGACTTGGCAAAACAGAGATTTTTAACAAATAAAGAGATTTTGCGAGAAAATGTTGGCTCCACAACAAGACAAATGATCCCAGGGTTCACATCTCATTGGGTGTATCTAAATGACCGGAAACACACCAAACTGTAGTAACTAATGATATATTTCTAGATGAGCAGGCCAGGTGATTTCATCTTCACTGCACCTCTTCGAGATGATCATCTTGTAGCTCAAGCATATCCAGGAATTTTAGACATATAATGACCCACAGTATAGGTTATACACATTGGTATGCAGTGGTGAGTTTAGCAATGTCAAGTTTTGTTTTGACAGATCAACTCTGTGAGATAGGTCCTTAAACTAGTATCTTTCACTTTGAACCACATTTCAAGCACCAGATTGGGATTTCAAATTTGAACACAGAACTGAATGCTACAACTGTGAGTTAATGTTGAGTTCTGTTCTGCCATCTGATGACTACATTAAAAAACATGCATGTAAACAAGTAAAAGAACAATACAGCCCCATGAACCAGTGCCAATACATCCCACTTCTAACAAAGATATAACTCATTCTGAAGGCAAACTTCCCTTTCTGCTCGCAGAAAACTCATTTTATGTACCGTGAACAGGAGAACACCAACACACACTACCATTACTGCAAAGTATAGTGTGTACTTTGGCATAAATAATGTGACCTTGGTCAAATACGGCCCTAGTCATTACACTGATTTTTACAAAAAATAAAGCAAGTCCTATTTCAAATTGTAATGTTACCCATCTTGGCCCTGATGTTTCCCTCAAGCTACCAGCAGAATTCCAGGTGATGTCTCTGGCAATTTTCATCCATATTAAGGGCACAACATAGTCTTAAGGTTTAGAAAAAGGACTAGTTTATTGACTGGATATCTTCCAATACAGGAGAATAAATTTAGACTACAGACAGTTTATAATTTTGGGTGTGACATGATGACCATCAGATTGAAAGGTAAAGCAGAGATAAAGAGTTTCATTAGACTCTCTTTAGGTGTCTTTGTAGGGGAAAAAATGGTATCTGATCAATACCTGATATAATACAGTATTACTATGGTGGTGGCCATGTTACAGGCTTAAATAATTCTACACGTATGGCCTGCCCGGTATGTCATCTCGCCGTATTTGTGTCCTACTGATAGTGAAAGTAACCAGCACAGAATTTTAAGTAGTAAAATAGATTATGCTGATCAACGTGATTTTACAAAAAACACGATCAAACTAGTTTATTTTTTCTAAAATAACTAACATGTCTGATGAAGCGAACCACATTTATATAAAATTCACAGAAGTTTTTGAAAAACTTTATATGTTACAGAAAAAAATAGATAGCATTGATACTGTATCTATTGAATGAACAAAAATGGGACCTAGTGGATTTAAAATGTAGGAAAAGCTGTTTAAAGAGATATTAAAAAATGGCTTTCAATATTCTTGGTAGAATATTCTGGATGTCATAGCCAAGTATCTGGAGGAAAAGAAGGTGGTCAGGACTGGTCAACATGAATTTACCATGGGGGAATCGAATTTGACCCATCTAATAACCTTCTGTGATGGCATAACTAGCTGAGTGTATGAGGGGGGAGCAGTAGATGTTGTCTACCGCAACTTCATCAACGGTTTTGACACTGCCTCCTAGAACATCCTCATAAGTAACCCTAGGAAGGGTGGGTTAGACAAGTGGATAGAGAGGTGGATTGCGAACTGGCTGGATGCCAAAGCTCAAAGGTTTGTGATCAGTGGTGCAGTCTAGTTGGAAGCCTGTAGCTTGTGGTGTTCCACAGGGGTGAGACCTAGGCCCAGTCTCGTTCAACATATTCATCAGTGACATGGATGAGGGCACAACAGTGTACCCTCAGCACATTTGCTGATGATGCAAAACTGGGATGACTGGTTGAAGCACTGTGTCATGAGAAAAGAATAAATTGGAAAACACAAATTTTACAGGCTAGGGGATGACTTGCTGGAAAGCAGCTCCGCGGAGAAGGACCTGGGAGTCCTGTTGGACAACAAGCTAACCAGGATCCAGCAATGTGCCCTCATGGCCCAGAAGGGCCAGTGGTCTCCTGGGAGGCATTAAGAAGAGTGTGGCCAGCAGGTTAAGGGAGGTTATTCTGCCCCTCAACTCTGCCCTAATTAGGGCTCACCTGGAGTCCTGTGCCCAGCTCTGGGCTCCCCAGCTCAAGAAAGACAAGGAACCACTGAAGAGTTTACAGCGGAGGGCCACAAAGATGATGAAGGGAAATAAGCATCTATCTTCAGAGGAAAGGCTGAGAGACCAGGTTCTGTTTACAGTGGAAAAGAGAAGACTGAAAAAGGGTCTTATCAATGCTTACAAATACTTAAAGGGCAAGTTTCAAGAGGATGGGACCAGTCTCTTTTCAGTGGTGCCCATTGATAGTAGAACAAGGGGCAGCAGGCACAAACTAGGGCACAGGAAGTTCCACCTGAACATGAGGAAAATCTTCTATACCATGAGGGTGACAGAACACTGGAACAGGCTGTGCAGAGTAGTTGTGGAATCTCCCCCTCTGGAGATATGCTGAACCCATCTGGACATGTTCCTATGTGCGATGCTGTGGGTTAGCCTGCTTTATCAGGGAATTTGGACTAGGTGATCTCCAGAGGTCCCTTCCAGCCCTGATTATTCTGTGATCCTGTGATTCTGTGAATTCTATATAGGGACAATATCATTATGAAAATTAAAAATAATAATATACGCAGATGATCCAAAAAATTTAAGTGAAAGCTAATGACTGTGAAATCCAGGAGAAACATTGGTGTGTAAGGTGGGTCATTTGTGGAATGTATTTTAGCAGCATGTCATCCAGTAACAAGACATGTAGGTTACACTTACAAGCTGACATTCTGCAAGCAACTGGCTTTTAGTTTGTCCTAATCTCCTACATATGATGGGGAATGTGATCCTTGAATATATAAACCAGAGGACATGATAAAAATGAAAAGGTAGCTTTACTTTTTCATGTGGGATTAACACCACCATGTTTAGATTATTGGTCTACGATAATTTCAGAGAAGTTGAATAAAATATATTAGACTGATTCAAGTTGAACAGAGAAAGGACTAGTCAATTTACTTTTCCAGAAGAAGGTCAAGACCAGTCCTGATGAGAGTGTCCTAGGAAAGTAGATTTTTTTATAGTACCAAATTTAATTCAGAAGAGAAAAGCTTTTTTGTTGGTCTCAGAGGCAATAGTCTGAAGTTAGGCAAATTTGGCTGAGGTGTAAAGTGTACATTTTTAGCAGTGAGAGTAATTACGCATTAGAAAAAAAAATATCTGAGAAAGTAATGGATTTTCTATCACCCAAAATCCCTAAATTAAGACTACATGCACTTTTGGAAGAGATACTATAGCTCAAACCAAAGTTATGGGTTTGATTTGGAAATTACTGATTGCCCTTCGCTATAATGAGAGGTCAGACTAGATGACAGTAATGGCCTCTTGTGTCCATGAAATCTATGAATCTAAGTTGCAACTTAGCTTAATGAGCAATACAGCAGAAAACAGTGCCTGTGATTCCTCATGCCACACCCCCTTGCCTTCACTGCCTAAAAGCACAGTCAACACAAATTATACAAAATATTTTAACTTCAAAAAATCTAATGCAAAATTTCCGGCTATATTGTAAATGCAAGAACCCAGTGATTTTAAAGGAACCGGTGCCATGCTATAACTTGATGAAAAGAGGGCAGAGCAGCTCAAAGGTGGTTGTTTTTTAGATTTTGACAAAAACTCTTTGACTGTTGAGTCTGTCTCTCTCTTTCTGTCTGTTTCTTGTACGCTCTCTGTTGTCTCAAAACTAAGTAAAAACCAACTAAAATTCTTGTGATGCATTAGATTTTGGGGTTTGTAGTATTAGTGAAAATATTTTAATAATATTGATGATTCTTTTAAATTGGTATTAATGTAAATAATTTCAGCTCACTCCCAGGAAAGCAGTTTTTTAAAAGGCTTCTCTGTTAGGTTGTTTTAGTCATCTTGTTGACCGTGTCGTATGTTATGGTACTGTGATTTCCACCTACGTGCTTACTTGAACAAGCACCTTTCAGGGTATTTTCATAGTAACATGCCTATGCAATATTTCTTCTTAGATTATAACAAAGTCCAACACACAAACAAGAAGCATCTAGGAAAGTTTCAGTGCCATCGCCTGAAAACTGTAGTTGATTTTCTATTCATTTATTTTGTCATCCTACTTAAAACTTATGTTTACAAGGATGTACTTCTTTTTTATTTCTTGTTATTACTTGTATAATATGAGTTGTTATTTTATATTACTTCTAGACTTAATTTGTATGAATACAGATCTTCAGTTAAAGGAGGTAATTGTAATCTTTCTATTGCGTGTTCTTGATGAAAGTCATGCATATTTGATTTCTAAATAAGCATCCCTTTCTTTAGAAGTTCAACAAGAAGTAAGTCAGGTATGATTCCTCTGCTGAAACTGTAGCGATCATCATTGTCATAGCCTGTGGTGTGTGCTTTAGGTATATGGACACATTGATATCTCCTTTCAAAAGAATCACATGAGCAGATATAGACACGTTAATTAGCTTCAAACATGAAATTATGATAAGATTTCACTAAAAATTCACCTATGATGTCACAAGCTTGTCAGGAAATGAAACTCCTCTATATACTCTTTTTATGGCCTCCTCTAGTCTTTTTATAGCTTCTCTAGCCTTTTCCACTTGACCAATCTATTGGTATCTACAAATGGAAGGATTACATCCTAAAGCAAAAGAGATTATTTTTTCTTAATCATTTCTTGGGCTTAAGGTCTACCACACTAGCCACACGGGGAAATTAGAATAAGCTATTAGAAAATGAAGGCTTTAATTCATACATAAAGACCGAGCACATTATTTCCAGAGTATTCTTGCATATTTCATTCTAATCTACAGAGCGCTTTTTTTTTTCTCCTTTGTACAGTATTGAATCCTTCTTCTCCCCTGAGTGCATGTGATCCTTTCTCTGTGACCCAGGTAACAAAAAATCCAAAACACGGGGAGATACCTAGATAATCATAAGGGGCATATAGACATTTTTAACTTTCTTGGTATCTATGTATTCATTAAGGAGAAGATATATGAGAAAAAATATTCCCTTTTACAGAAAAATGGTATGTATTTTAGAGTTTCAAGGAGCTATTTTTACACAATCATTCAGTTAAAGAGTGTCTTCATTGTAACAAGAAAGGAGTATACTCATTTGGCTTTCTTAAAAAGTGTTGCTGTGAGTGCCCTAGGGTAAGGAAAAAAAAATTCACTGATAAGGATAAGTTGGTCTCAGCAAATGTCTTCTGACATTTCAGTATGATGGTAGAACAGACATATTCTAGAGAGACTGGGAGCTCAATTTACGGTGTAAATTTTAAGAACTGGAGTAGTTCAGAGCAGAACACAGACTTTTGTTCATCAGTCTCCTCACAATGCTTACAAATTTTTAAAGGGCAAGTGTCAAGAGGATAGGGCCAGACTCTTTTCCGTGGTGCCCAGTGACAAGGGGCAATAGGCATAAACTGAGACATAGGAAATTCCACCTGAACATGAGGAAAACCTTCTTTACTGTGAGGGTGACAGAGCACTAAAACAGGCTGCCCAGAGTGGTTGTGGAATCCCCTTCTCTGGAGATATGCTAAACCCACCTGGATACGTTCCTCGTTGTGGTGCTGATGGTGAACCTGCTTTAGCAGGGGGATTAGACTAGATGATCTCCAGAAGTCCCTTCCAACCCTGGTCACTCTGAGATCCTATAAATCCTGGAAATGCACAAAACAGTGGAGTTGAGACTTTTAGATGTTTACTGCATAGTACACAGATCTACCTGATCTCCATGTGGTTTAAATCAGACTCTAAACTTTCAACTGAACCTAAGAACATTTTTCAGCTCACCCATTATAGGTTTTATAATGCTACATCACCAGCTTGACTGAGCATTGTTATACTGCTTTGGGAAGCTTTTAGGTAGGCAAGAGATAACAGCAGCACTGGAGAGCTGCCAGATGTTTCCAAAATTACATATGGTGGTGGTAACTTGTTTCTGAAAACTTGAATTTTTGTGATGTCTAGTTGAGAAAAAGTGCAAGGTACTTTTAGCATGCTCTATATATCAAAGTCAGTCCACTACTTTGTCACCTAATAATTTCTTTTTCAGCTTTCTGTTTAGCACCAATTACAATAGATATTTAAGCACACTATTGTTCTTCCATGGGAGATCATACTAGAGAGAGTCTTCAGCCTTCCTAAATGGTTTCAGTGCTAAGCCCCTTAATGAAAAGTTGAGGACGATATTTAGATTTTGACTGGTAATGGCTTATTTGTATGGCACCCATTGCGTCCTGTTGAGTAGAAACCATTTCAGGTTTTCTTGTCAATTTTATTAGGAAATACCTAAGCACTTTCAGTAATGTTGCTACAAGTTCTGATGTGCCTCTGGTGTCTGTGTCTGAAGTGCAATATTAATTTTTGTTAGGATTTTGGACATCATCTTTTTAAATTAACTCTCTGCTATATTTTTATGCAAGTTAAAACAAAGGCAAATATTTTCCATAATTTCTTGCATTTTGTGCAGAATGTGACACTTTTCCCTGATGAACTTTTTCCCCCTTGGTGATTTTTTCCACAGCTTGGGTCTGAATCCTTTGAAAGATCTTTTTTTTCAACCCAGACAATGTTGGTTTGGTCACTCTCAGACATTCTGAGCTTTAAAAATTGTTCACTACGTCATATTCCAAGGTAACAGGAGTGAGATGTTATCCTTGGCTCAGCAGTCTGGGACATGAATGTAGATAGTAGAGACCAGATTTGGAGATGTCAGCAAGATGTACTGCAACATTTTGCACTGGTTAAGCATCCTAAGGGCATGTGGCTTCATGCCAAGCAGTATTGAATTCCTATAAGCCAAGTGAAGGTCTGAGATCATGTTTGCCTCTTTTGCAAAAGCTTGAAGCCTTTAAGGTCTTCTATCAGAAACGGTAGAAATGCTTAATAATAGATTCTGCTATTGAGATTTAAATATTAACGTGTCTATACATACATATTCTCAGACTGTTTTATATAAGAACATTGTCCTTTATTAACCCACTGAGCTTTTGAAGTGGAAGTGAAACTGTTACAGTGAAGTACTGTGTTTGTGAAGCTACGTTACTGTTTAACCTGTTTCTGCAAATAGTTTTATCCATCCCTGCTTGTGTTTTATTTATCTGTCATTAGGAATCCATTTTTCCCGTCAAGTTAAAAAAGAAAACACATGCCAAAATGATTTTTTGTGAGATGACTATATGCAAGAAACTTTTAAAATAGCTTTAACCTGTTAGATGATCTGATTTTCCCCAAACAAATTTACTCTATCACAAAACAGTGTTGGTATGTTTGGTACTTATGCTCAACATAGCTTCAGAGCTGGAATTTCAGATTCTCTACAAAACTAAATGTTGTAAAATGCTTTGACTAACGTCTGGAGGTTTTTAAAATAAGACTGAATGTGGCACTTAATGCCATGATCTAGTAATCATGATAGTGTTGGATTAAGGGTTGGACTCGATGATCTTGGAGGTCTCTTCCAACCCAGATAATTCTATGATTCTATGATTCTGTGTTCCCTGACTTGCTCATGACTACATACTCGTATTGGTATTATCACAGTATCACAGTATCATAAAGTTGGAAAGGACCTCTGAGATCATCGAGTCCAACCTATATCCCAACACTAACACCATCATCTAAACCATGGCACTCAGTGCGTCATCCAGTCTCCCCTAGTCTCCCCTTAAACATCTCCAGGGTCGGCGACTCCACCACCTCCCTGGGCAGCGCATTCCAGTGGCCAATCACCCTTTCAGTGAAGAACTTTTTCCTAACATCAAGTCTAAACTTTCCCTGATGAAGCTTGAGTCCATGCCCTCTAGTTCTGTCACTGGTCACCTGAGAGAAGAGACCAACCCCTGCCCAAATACAACCTCCTTTTAGGTAGTTGTAGAGAGCAATGAGGTCTTCCCTGAGCCTCCTCTTCTTCAGACTAAACAGCCCCAACTCCCTCAGTCTCTCCTCGTAGGGCTTATGGGATGGTCCCTTCGGGGAAAGCCTCATGTTGTTTCCTGTCAGCATGAGTCAGTTTCCGTGTTGAAGAGAAGTGCTACAAGCAAGTGTTCAAGAATAGTCTGATTAGTTGATGCTGAGGTGTATATGTCAAATAAAGCACTAAATGTGAGGTAATAATCCAAATGGTTCCCTAAAAAGAAGCATTAAGACATCACAAATTTTTTTCATGAATAAGATTTAAATGGGGTAAAGGTGTTTCAGGTTGCCATGCAAGGTCTTAAAATAGACATATATAAAATGCTCTTTGCCTTCCAGATGCAAAGGTCCAGTTGTAAGAGAAGAGGAAAATACAGTGAGGAATGAGAAGATTCTGTGTTTTATTCTAGTTTGAAGTTTTGTAGAAATCAACTTTCTCCACATGTATGTATTATATTCCCTGCATTACCAGACAAATTAGCTTTCAGATAAAATTTAAGAAATGGTATCTAACAAGCTCTTTGGGATGCACATTGAAAAATTGGAGATGTTTCTAAAGCTGAGCACCTTAGTAAACCTCAACTGATGTAGAAATTAATCCAAAACATTATGATGGGTTTCATAGACTGATCTCTGGTCAAATTCATATACATGTCCAGAGCCTAAACTGGATCTTTAGTCTTAATACTATTTGAACAAATACACATGGCATACCTTATCCTAATTTACCACTGTCTCCTTGGAGAATTAAAACCTAGAAGTGAAAAGGGGGCTGGCTCCTACTCCTTTGCCTACACACCTGTTTTGAGTACTATCATAAGCTTATCCAGTCCATGTGTCAGAAGGTCTGAGCTCAGCAGCAGCATTGCAAGCATCCCAGACTTTACAATACTGCACTATGTCACCTTTTAACTTAGCATTTACCCAAAAACACACATAGAGGAAGAAAAAGCGTAGAAGGAAGAAACACAGTGGCAGCTATCCTGCTTGTCTCAGGGAAGCAAAAGAATAGGAATCCATTTTAGGACCCTACACCAGATACTAGAAAAAATTTCATCGTGTAAGGACCTATAGAGTAAGGAAAGATTGTCACAGTATCAGAGTATCACAGTATCATAAGGTTGGAAAGGATCTCTGAGATCATCAAGTCCAACCTATAACCCAACACTAACACCAACAACAACACTAACACCAACCATCATCTAAACCATGGCACTCAGTGCGTCATCCAGTCTCCCCTAGTCTCCCCTTAAACACCTCCAGGGTCGGCGACTCCACCACCTCCCTGGGCAGCACATTCCAATGGCCAATCACCCTTTCAGTGAAGAACTTTTTCCTAATATCAAGCCTAAACTTTCCCTGACGGAGCTTCAGTCCATGCCCTCTAGTTCTGTCACTGGTCACCTGAGAGAAGAGACCAATCCCTGCCTGACTACAATCTCCTTTTAGGTAGTTGTAGAGAGCAATTAGGTCTCCCTTGAGCCTCCTCTTCTTCAGACTAAACAGCCCCAGCTCCCTCAGTCGCTCCTCGTAGGGTTTGTGCTCCAGCCCCTTCACCATCTTCATTGCCCTCCTCTGAACACATTCCAGTATCCTAACATCTTTCCCAAACTGGGGAGCCCAGAACTGTACACAATATTCAAGATGAGGCCTGACCAGTGCCAAGTGCAGGGGGACGATAACTTCTCTGGTCCTGTCCAGAAACCCTTAACGGATTAAAAATATATGCTAAGAATTTTTAATTTTTAATTCCAAATTTTAAGTGTCAGCGGGAAATATTAGAAGGACATGCAGGAAAAAATGCTTTCAGTGTGATAATTCATGTAATATTACTGTTGACCACTTCAGTGTTTTAATTTGAGTTGTTAAAACCATTAAGAGGCAGGTTAAATTATGTTAAATTATATTAAATTAATTAACTGCTGTCATGGTTGTCACAAGGCTATTTTTCATTTTGAGTGTCTTTTAAGAAAAAGCATGAACAGATTGCAACAGAAGGCATGTCCACTGGGCCTCAGCTTAGAGGCAGGAGTGCCAAAACCACTAAAAGAGAAAAGGTCATGCAACACAAATACCTTGTTGAGGCACAGGGTAATCTTTACTTTCTGAGAAAACATCTTTCCAGTATGGGCACAGAAAAAGAGGTCTGACACTTAAAGCCCGTTGGAGTACTTGGAAGATAATTAGGGCAATAATATCTTTTTATGCAAACTATCCTTTCATGTTCAGTTTGTATTAAACTTTCAAGCTATGTTGTTATTGATGAAAATAAAACTGAGGAAAACGTGTTAGATTCAAATTTTAAAAGCTGTGATTTTTCCACTAAGTATATCCACAATATCTGTGTAGTATATTTATTTTTGAGAAAGGAACTGAAATTTAGCACAGGAATATATTCTGTCACAAAAAAACTTTTCTGAAGACATGAAAAACTCAATTTACTCATGGCCAACAGGTCTCCTTAGATTCGATTTGCCAATTTCTCCCAAAATACACTCTGTTATAGTCAGACTCTACATTGCAACTCCAGGATTGAATAAAAATATTCTAGAAACTTGTTGCTGATTGTTGCAAGATTGCAACTCCAGGATTGAATAAAAATATTCTAGAAACTTGTTGCTGATTGTTGCAAGATACTATGTCTCTGGGACTCAGAGTTAAGGGCAGAAGACCATCCTTTCGTATGTCTGCTGTGCTGGCTTTCCAGAAAATGGAAAAAGAAAAGACACTCAGTAAGAGATAGAAAGAGAAAACAGACAGAAACTGCAGTTTGTTGAAGGATAAGGAAAAGAAAGGAATAAGGTAGTGAGATTTGAGGATTCTAATTAACACGACAAGGTCATAATAAGAGGTTTGAAAGACCCAAGAAGGGACAATAATTCTGGAAAGAGAAAACCATGGACTTCTGAAACTAGAGTCTGGGGTAACAAGTTGATGTCCTTGTTGAAGCCAAGAGCCCTGCATGGTAACTGAACTTGAAATGGGTGCTGGCCAGTGAGAAGATGAGTAAGACCAGAATGTGGACAGGATGGAAAGAAGCAAGGAGATACTGAGTCAGCTCTGAGTTGAAAAATCGAAGGAAGAAAGTGCTCACTGAGCCACAAAGTGCAATCCAGGAATGTGAAACCTGGCAAAGTAAATAATATTTCTCTGCATATAGGACCTTATGAATTAGAGGCTGATAATATACTGCTGGTGGTGGTTACACAGGTTAGGTTGAATGGTAGATAACAGTGTTGATGGCATCTGGAAGCTCTCGCTGTACTGATGTACTGTGTGCATGCTAATACAACTTAAATTTCTGGTTGGAAATTGGTAGAAAATTGCTTTTCTTTACATAAAATTAAGAAGAGGTTTCTTACAGTCACAGTTGAACGAACCCATGAAATGGCATTTCTAACTTTTCCAGCCTTTCATGTGTTTCCATTTGCAACCTTAAAGTTAATTAGCAAAGGGAACTTTGTATGTGAGTTTGTAGGTGTATGTGTGTATAAATATATGCAAGTATTGTAGGCTGCAGAGGAAGAAAAAATTTTCATGCTTGCATAGCTTTTCCATAACATTCACTGCTGAAGATAGAATCTAATTATCCAGGATGAACATGCAGGTGCCTTTACCAAAGACTATTAACTTTCTTCCATAGATCTGCCTTGTTCCCAAACACTTACTTACAACATAATCTTGATTCATCCCTAAAGCCTGGTCTGTCCTGATCTCTGAATGTGGCAAAGGATGTCTGTGAAAAGCAGGTGGTTGTGAGGCCAATTATTACTTTAATATCAATATTAGATAATGGTTGATCTAAAATTTTACTATTTTCTTAATGCAGTTTTTTTTGTTAATAATACCGTAGAAGCTTCTTTTAGTAAAGAAAGTATTTATTGGTGATAGGTATTTTTACAACAAACTGGCCAACTTTGAGTTAACTATGCTTTGTTTTGAAAAGTACAATGAAGACTGATTTTATGAAGACAGAAACACTGATATGTGGATTTCCTTGTTATATCATTTCTGGCTTAGAAAAGGAAAGAAAGAACCATTATTCCACAGCTGTTTTTTTTTTTACCAAGAACTCACAATCTTTTCACAGATAGACTGAGTGTCAATCCATATACATATATTTGAGGAGTTACCTATAAATTATTTCTTTGCATTATTAATTG